>NNCF01126016.1:1945443-2050662 GCA_002313205.1 Laupala kohalensis | reverse complement strand
TCTCTCTCTCTATCTCTATATATATATATATATATATATATATATATATATATATATATATATATATATATATATATATATCCGAAGATATTGTTCATTTACTTAAAGTACGAAGAAATATTCAAATACTTCTTGTGTTAAATAGCCGTTTATGACTCATGTCTCTCATGCACAGTTCTAATTTCTAAACTCAAGCAATACTAATTATGACTATGTAATTTTGTAGAATATTCAAGCAATATATCAAGTTTTGAACGTCACTTGACTGAATCGGGAATTTCTTTCACTGACATCTTCCACGTAGCGCAGAGGATACAACAATTCTTCAGCTTTCTCAGGTAAATATATCTCCCTTTACCTCAACTATTAATTATTCCAATTATATGGCTTACTGTAATCATATAAACACGAGAAGAAAAGTGTTAATATCTTTGAAGTTAAAAAGCTACACATCATTGAATACGTCAAATGATTAACTCCAAGTCACGACTACTAAGAATGAAATTACACTTCGATATCTGTATCGTTTAGGAGATATTTGAGGTGTTCGTTATCATTGTCTCTCCAGTTTTACATTCTCCCATACCATTCTTACGACATTATATTAGGTCGTTTGAAATATAGCAAGATGTAAATTAAAAATGTTGCATGGGATTTTTCGCAGACTAATCTACATTTACTCAGGAAAAAAAAATCTATCTGTATAGTAAGATTCAAATCCCTTTACTTACTGTTTTTTAAAAACATACCTATAACTGCTAATTTTACAAATTCATAATAGTACAAATTTAATAGAAAACTTGACTGTACACACCATCTCGAGGGAGCCGCGTCAGTCGAATTGTCGCATTGGAGGCAAGACGCGGTCGCACTATTTCATTACAATTCTAGTAAAATATAAACTATTCGTCGAAATTTTACGGTGTTTTCTATGTTTGATAAATGCACAAAAATAACTCATTAAATTTGATTATGATTATTCCTTCTTAAATTTCCCTCTGAAGTTGAAGTATTTTAACACTTACATTTTTAATAACGTTTAATCGATAATTTAGGTCAATTTATGTAGGTAGACATATGTTGTCGCGAACTGTTTTTTAGATAATGAGGTAAATAACATCACAATTCAGAGTAGCCACATCTCTAACCGTTTAGGCATCGTAAGCAAATATAATTCTCTTTTTTTTTCGATTTTATCGATATTTATTCTCAAAATTCCTTTCTATCTTTCTTACCACATATTTTAAAAATAAAAGTTAGCCTATGTCCATCCTGGACATCTAAACTATCTCCTTGCCAAGTTTCATTGCGATTTGTCTAATGGTTTAGTAGTGATCAAGTAACAAACAGAGAGACACATTTTCGCGTTACGCATTTATATATTAGTATGGGTATGGATTTCTGCTCAGAGGTGGATTCATATTTTCATATTTAGTTCTAACGAAGTAAACAGGACTACATAAGTTATGATGAATTGTATATACACGGTGGCATAACCTAACTCATGTACATTTCTTTACGCGTCAGATCTGTCATTTGTTACGACACAGGTAGTCAAGTAACATCCTTTTCAAGTAAGCTTCTTGATGTAATTTTTAATTGCTATCTCTGAAAGGAAAAGGTGAAACATTAAATAACACATCTTATATTGCTATAAAATACGATCCTTTATTTGTGCGATTTACTCCGTCCAGTTACGAAGAAAAGGAAAGCAAATTTTATGGACTTTTGGGTTTTAATGTATATGACGATATCCCTATTTCTTGCTTTATTGGTTCCGCTATTAATGACGACTTATTCGCGAAGAGTGTCTTTGATATGTTCCATGTTTTCCTCTGAACAATGATGTATTTTCAGCTCTACAATAGTGGCCGATCCATGGGGATGGGGCAAAGCTAAAGCCCCCACCACATTGGATCTGAACTCTTAACAAATGAAATTGAAATTGATGAAATACTATAAATAATTTATTGTCAAAAAACAGTACAAACTGCGTATGACCACGTGGAGGAAAAAAAACTAATTTACTGGAAGGCGTACTTTGTAAAAGTGTAACGATATTTTCCGCCCACTAAATTTCATAGTCTTGGCAAACGCAATACAAATTTTTACTATCATTTATGCGTATTACTTGCACTAGTTGAAGCGACTCGCAATCCTAGGCGTGTTCCATGCTGGCTAAACTCTGCAATACTTGTATGAGCGATATAGCACTACCGCATTGACGGCAGCACAACTCATTGCTAACCCTTAACGCGTTGTGAGAAGGTAGTAGGTGACGTCTTTATTTACGGAACATTTACCTGCTACACAGAGGATGGGGCGGTCTTGCAGCGTTCGAAATTTGTCTTTTCTACATACTTTATGCCATTTTTTGACAAACAGTGGATTTCTGTTCATTTACGGGATGACGTTTTTCCTTCCATACGTTCTGTAGTCTCTATGTACGTTGTATGCTGTTTATCTATAGTAAAGTCTTTATTTATTGGTACTGAGATTAAGATGTAGATCTCTTCAAGGCAGGTGTTTTAAATAATGCATCCTAAACAAAACTATTGATTGGGATTTTATTTTATAATTTTTCATATATTTGCTATTTCTATACTATGTCCACGTTAAAAATATATTTTCATGAAGTATATGATTTGTATCTTTATAAAATCCTGATTTGGTCACGAAATCTTCATCCTTAAATATGTATTTGCGATTTTAAACAATTAATAAATTTTGACACTATTTAATAAATTGTTAATTATCTTTCTGTTGAGTTTACATTTAAAAAATTATAAACATTATATTTTAATAAAATACTCAACTTATTAAATTTTGTAAACATTATCTGTTGTAAAACCATAATTTTCGAAATGATCGTTTCATGCTCCCCAGATCCCTCCCCGTTACAGTCAAGATCCGCCACTGCTCTCCAATATGACATATTCCGGGTTTATATACACGTTGCGTGATCTCGCACGAAGAGAATGCTCCATTCAAAACCCGACTCCACGCGAACGAGAGACGCTTGCAGTGGACGGAGTCAAACGGTACAATCCTCGATACTGGATTGGGTTGTTCACTTCGCGCAAGATCGTGCATTTTCGCTTCTCATGTGTATGCTTCCAGACGATGTACAACCTAAGCATATTTTCTCATCAGCGGATACTTTAGCGTAAATTCATATTTTAATGCAAATTTCATGATTTACAGGACCAAGATTCCATGGCTTGGTTATGCAGTGCGCCTGGCGCGGTCTGTCCTATCGATGATTATCGAATGATGAAAATGCACAGAAAGGACCATTTGGGTTCTTAACTCATGTCGTCTGTCAATACCTCAACAAGAAGAAGTTTTCTACGTGCAAGAAATATCCCTAAGTGGTGAATGAAAAACGAATAAATACATATTTACATTTGTTTTGAAAATAGTATTTATTAAGAACAAATCTTCATTCTTTTTAGACAAATTTAGGTATTTTGTGCCAGAAACTTAATCACAGTTATTTTGTGTGTCCCACTTAGATTGGTTTCTAACAAAAGAGTTTCCAGATAATGGTAAAAGCTACCGACAACAATTATTTTTGAGCACCATCTGTCTACGTGTCATGTTAAACTAATATCTCATATCATATCGAAAGTCTTATCTATATACTGCATTTCATAAATTAATACACAAACGAATCTACCGTGGAAACTCTTTAATCATCGATTCAAATTTTAAAAAAACTGTAAAATACATTTCTCTTCAAGTAATCTTGAGCTTTTATGGGTGATCAAAATGGAGTACAGAGAGAGCAGAAAAATCTGATATTGTGATGGAGTCAGGAGAACAGAACGCATGCCAAATGACATTTCTACAGAAAGTAGGTGTAGTAATAAACGGTTTCAAAAGCAGCAAATGTTGAAGGAAAGAAAAGATACCTCTTTTTTCCATTACACTGAAAAGTAAGAAAATGCATAAAAAATAAGAGTTTCAGAAATACTGGAATAGCTTCCATTAGTATTTTACGGATTTAACGCACTCATTTAAAGTAATTTTAATGATGATCTTATGGTTCATCAGAAGTAACGATTAAGGACTAGTTCATCATATGTCACGAAGTTCTATGAGGAAATGTAAGAATGAATTTTGTGCTCAATATTACTCCAGATATACATGATTATGATACCATGTAATACGACACTTTACCTGGAATTTTTATTTTATAAAACCACCGTGAAAGAATCTATTTGTATTGAAACTTAACAGTAAGTTGAGCCGCATATGCACACACTGTCGCGAAATCACGAAGAGTAACGTATGCATTCCACGCAACATTATGAAACGAATGAGAGTGTAGGGAATGTTGAAAATCGACGTTTTGACCATTTGCTGTGTGTTCTTCAGGGTAGCAATGAATAACTGGTCGAAACGCGGAAATTCTCGGAAGGCGCGTTTCGGCCAGTTATTCAGGAAGGAATGTTCGGCCATGAAGGGGAATTCATTGTGATACGAATGTTGAAAAACACAATACTAGTTTTCTTTACTATACTCGCAACAAATAAATTTAATGCTACCAATGAGCGAGCGACATGAATAGACAGTGGAGGAGCTGAGTCAGTCGAAACAAGACGCGGTTATGCAGAGATGGTAGCAGCATCAAGATTTCACCACACAAGAGATGCAGTTTCATGAATTTCCAACAAATTTCTTTGACCTTCCGGGCATCTATTGGGTATTGGCATCGTGTTAGACACAAAATGTTTGTAGACAATCGAAATATGTACAACGAAAGAGTGGTGTTCTTTTAACAATATTATCGTCATATCTTTACAATATTTTGTTCCAGTTATTTATAATATTAGTATACATCATGTAAACATAATCACACCGATGTATTTTCTATCATAAGTTCATATTACTTGGCATAAAATGTAATATTTTTCGAAACGCTTTCTATTTAAGTATACACACTAATCAGGGACGGACTCATAATTTGGGTTCTTCTGGTGGAGGAGCATTAAAAAACAAAGAATATATAATTTTTGCAAAGTTTTTCCGGAACAATAATCTTACTTATTAGATTAAACTTCAATAAAATATTACGATAAATTAATTGTGGCATTAAAATGATTATTTTAAAATAGTTAGTTACTTCAATGTAATGTAAAGTCTTATGATAATAAAAAAACTGTTCTATATAGAAATTTGAGGTCAATTTTAGAGTGTTGCAGCCACGGACTGGCTGCAGAAAATATTTTCAGATCGCGGGGTCTATTCCAAAATGGCATATATCGTAAGACAAGTTACACGAAAAATAGTGAGTCTCTCTCAAGGATTCAGTGTTAATGATTCATGCTAAGTAAATAATGTAAAAATATTTCAATAATTAGTGAATTAAAATATGCTAAAAAAGTTACAATCTACTGTAGTGTGTTGTAGTACGGTCGTGGAATTATAAAAGTGCCTACGCTAATATTCTAAGTCCCGTGCTCTTAGGAGTTTGGATTTGTAAGGTTTGCAACGCCACTCCTCTGCGATGGGGAAAAAGCTCCTCACCTTCGTTCGACTAATCGTGGAAAAACTTGAAACTGCTTCCATATTTGGCAGACAAATAGAAGACTAGTACTGGCGAACAAACCCCTATTAAATTGTAACGAGAGAAAATGTGTTATTACGCCGCTATTAAAGAAATATTTTTATTATACACGTCTTGGACTTCCATAACAAAAAATATTCTTTATGTTCTTAACTTCAATAAACTTTATTATTCTCTATATTTTAATGACATCTCAAGTTTTGTTGTCTCACAACGCCATCCTAGAGAATATAAAACAAATTAAAATTTTCAGTAAAAAGACATGCTTCTTATTGTAAAATCGATATTGTAAACAGATTTGAATACCATCGCAAGATATCGTATGAATTTCGTGAGATACACATTCAGGAATTACTTATTAATATGCTTATAAGCTCTGAATTTTATTCAGTGGCGCAAAGAACTTAAGGTCATTGGAATCAATTATTGTGTTGTTTATTGTAACATCTGAACGTTTTTGTTGAAATGTTGAACGATTCAAAACACGTTGAATTGGGTGTCTACTTCTGTGATTGATAGAGACGTCGCGTTTTTCAACAAACATTATACCTCATCTGGGTAAAAATACATGAGGCTGAGAGACATAAAGCTCCACTGTAACTTTACTGTAGCTATGCCGCTGGTTCGATTCGCGGTGATATTTGCTTGCTGATTTTTGAAATTGATTTATGTCATAAATCAGCTCGTAATATCTGTTTGGGGGCTGTAATGAACGAAACCTTCGATAATGCTCTGACATTGCTTAGAAAAATCTTAAACATATGGTGAAAAATTAGTAATTCGGCATTACGACAAATCCTGCAATGTGGCTAGAAACTGAAAGAGATAAATTGGAAACACTTCCGAAGTTCAATTTGCATTGCACTGATACATATGTTCAGTAGAAGACGTCTACGTATACTATAATACGTTAGTTCAACGTATATATTAAATAAATTCTATACACGTACTCTTAAATTACAGTTTTCTTAGTTTGTTAATTTGTGAATGAAAGTATTCATAAATATATTTCATGCGGAATTTAATGTTTTTTATTTTCAAATAACCTAAGCAGAAATTTTTCAATATTGAATTAAAAAGTAACCAATTCTACAAATATCGAAAGAAAACAATGATACAAAAAGCAATTCGAGAGTTTCTTATTCTAACCGAAAAGTAAGTGTGATATGACAATACACCAAAGCATTGTTTACTAAGCTCACCAAAATATGTTAGGTTGGAAATATGTAAAATAATAATAATAATGATAATAATAATAATAATAATAATAATAATAATAATAATAATAATAATAATAATAATACGTTCCATTATTCCTAAGAGGAACATGGGGAATCAACAATTGCTTTCCAGCGAACTCTGTTGCTTTCATCAACTTTCATTAATTTAATAGTTTTTCCGTATTCGTTTTCAACTGATCATCTCCCTGTGTTGCGTGGTCTTCCACGTGTGGATCCTTGCGGGTTGCATTCAAACAAGCATTGGGTGGATTTAATCCTGTCCTTTTCTTAGGGTATGTCCAATCCAGTTAAATTTCCTTCTTTTGATTTCGGTGTCCATTTCTTTTGTTTTTCTCCACAGTACTTCGTTGCTGATTGTGTTGGGCCACCAGATTTTCCATATGAACCTTAAACATTTATTAAATTATGTCTGTAATTTGTTTATGATTTCCAACGAGACCATCCACGTTTCACATCAATAAAGAAAGACACTCTTAATACATGCTTTAAACATATTGATTTTTGTGTTAATGCTAATGTTTGTTGCCTGACAGACATTTTTTAACTTGGAAAAACCACCTCCAACTCTGAACTTTTGCGCAAACGTCTTGTGTTATGCCACCATCTTTGGAGATACAGCTACCAAGATACGTAAAATATTCAACACTTTATCTAGTTTCACCTCCCAATGATATAGGCGTTTGATGTAAATGTATACTTGATTTTAATAAAAATATTTAGTAGGAAATGGATATGCCTTACGTTGTCTAATTTATATCCAAACAATATTTTCAATAAAAATAATTCATATAGCATCTAGATTTATCATATTTTACATTCAGAGCACAATATTTAATAAAGAAAAAAGTTACACGTGCTTATTAGTCTAAACTAACAGTATTGGTAGCAATAAAATAGCATTCGTATCTATGTGTCTTGCTAATAATAGAAATAAGAAGGATGAATAATTACACGTCCTTATTACACTTTGATAATTTTAGACGCAGTAGATTGAAAAACAAAAAATTATTAATAGCCGTATTGCTGTAATGCTAATTAATAACCGTTAAGGGCGGGTCAAACATACTTTAATTAAAACAATGATTTTCGTATAATTATAAAGATCTTATAATTTAATCGCATGGAATCAAGAAGAAAGATGGATAGGTTTTACAAAGGCTGTTTGGAACATTGCTAAAGTAACTACTCGCGAGATGGAAGGAAGGAGTGATTCTACCTAGTTCAAATCCACTTTTATTGGTAATTTTTTAGTTTCAAGTTTTAATTTAGAAGACTAAACATCTTCTACGCAAAGTATTAAACACTCAACAAGTTGTGGATTTCCTTGTTTGTATTTTTGAGCATTTAAAAGGGTTGTTTTGGTCACTTAATAACGAGTCCACTACCCGTCACAGTCTGTCACGTCTTGCAACCATCTAAGGATTGAATTAACTAAGATGGACGTATATATCGTACTGTTAGTAATTTCCTCCAACGCTTCACATACAACATCCCAAAGCGCATCAGTGGTTGAGGGAGGTGGATCGGACTATTTTTAGGCCATGACACGCTTCGTCTCCTCTCACACGTTCTCGATCCTAATATTTTGCAAGATATAGTGACACTGATGCCCATCAAGACGATCATGTAGTCTGTGAAGAACGACTACACCGCGAGAACGTATCCAGCCCCAACACACCACAGATACGCGTGCAGATCGTGCTCTCTCTCTGTCATATACTCAGGACAATGGCGGGTTCCACGAGGTCGATATACGCCCACAGGTCCATTATTTGAACAGGAAAAAACACTTTCGTCTGAGAAAATCACGTTTCCCCAATTACTCTTAATGTTTTCTTGGGCAAATGCTATCCTATACGCTCTATATGCTATCCTCGGAAAGCGCCTCCTTTTTCACTGCCCTCCTAGAGCGGAGTCCATTATCTCTCAGACGTTTTCGAACAGTTCGCACTGGAAAATGAGACAGGCGTCTTAACTGTTCTGAAGAGCGGAAACGTTTTTCCTTAGCATGGTTCAGCAAAACGTCATCCTGGGCTTCGGCAGACATTCGCCACTATGCAGTGCCAGCACACCTTGTAACCTCCCCAGTCTCACGATACTGCCTAACCCACTATAAAGCAGTTTCTCGACTTACTCCATATTGCTTTCCAGCTACCAATGCACTGAAATTGGCACTTTCCACTAACGCAATCACCTTTTTCCTAACAGTACGCTCGTGATGAGACATGGCAGCAGAATACTTCGCAAGGTTTACTTTGGTAACCTCCTGTAAGTCAAGTTCCCCCTCCACAGAGAAACACGATGTTATCCGATCAGATAAGACAAGGTATTGCAAGAATTTCTACTTACAGTCGTAGATGATAGAAATAATTTCAACAAATATCTACACAAAGAAAATTTTCAAAATTTTGTATATTTATCTATGGATTGACGAAATTTTGTTTTCAAAGAATATTTTTATATAAAGAATATAATAATTTCTTAGTGTAAAATGAACTAATTTGAAGTATATTTGCCCTCCGAACTGCGTGGGAGACGTGGCTCAGGAGAACGAAGCCCTACGACGAATGTTACGACCAATAACCCACTGGATAAATCCCAGTTGATTTATAAAAAAAGATTTTTTAAAGCGAATTCAATCAAAAATCAGCTGAGAATGTCTTTATGAGAGAAGAAATCATTGATATCTTTATGAAAGCTCTCACGATGCCGAAAAAATGTAAATGTGCTATTGGGCAATATCGCATAGCGGGTCATCGCAAAATTTTGTTGGCATCTAAGCAGATAACAATCTTTCGCTGTTCATTTCCGTATCATCTGATATATTTGAACGTCCCCTCATTACTTTTATTTTTGTTTAACTTGTTGAAATAATCGAAACATACGATGCTAAGAAAATCGAAATTGGACAACGTTTTATACGTTCTTTATTATTTTGATATAACCTAGCTTCCTCAAGAATTAAGTTTGTTTTGTACAATGGTCTCGCGTAACTCTATTTTATTCACACTTTGTAATGTAACTCTTCCAATTCCCACTTTAGAAACACTTAAATTTGATATTGCTGATTTTGCAATAGAGACATGTATTAGTCGCCATGTGTGCCTCTGAATGAAACCTACAAGGACAACCAACCTATAATTTAACCTACAAGGACAACTAATTATAATTTAAAAAGTTTATTTTCACATTGCGACCGAAAGTCAATGAGGTATATGCTTTAGAAAGGGATCTAATATTGAGAGTGTTGAAACAAAATATTTCTAAACGAATATAATGAATCACTAATTGTAAATTTGTCATTGCTATCTCTCTCCAAAATTATGTTTGTCTTTTCGATCGATGCATTCTAAAGTGGTGTGATTTCAGTTTATGGAACTTGAAATACTACTGAATTAAATAACGAAAATTTCATTTTCGGTGACCAGCATAAATTCAGCAAAAAATCTGAAATTTAAGTAAAAGTAATGTGGCTTTGTAATTGTGTTTTTGATAAAAAGTGTGATAAAAAGCACATTTAGTAACATTCTTGTGTTTGAGAACAGGGTTTTATAAGTTAAATGCCTCTAAATATTGTGATTGAATATAGATATATTAATGTATGATCAGTGCTTTCCCATTTGTGAGAGTGTTTTCATATTCGTTTTTTAAATTCTTATTCATAATCTAATATTTCTGTTACATATTTCGCTATTAAGGAATAATTGCAAATAATATAAAATCTTCGAAAAACACTTGGATCTACAACAAACAACACATCTTAATTGATACCAATATGCATTTTTTCGATGGACACTTTTGGGGCCTACAAAGAGACAGTTTACTTGACTCTACTAAAGAGAATTTTACAAGATACAAGGTTAAATCTAAATATTTCGTAAACGTACGGCTCGACTGGCAAATTTATGTGTTTGAAGTGTTACAATGTAATATATCGTGGAACAATAGTGCTTTTTCTGCATTAGTCATCATTCAGTTACACTGTACTATAATTTCCAATCCTATAATTTACATTCCATTCCATGGCATGCCGCAGTGAGACCACATAATTGCGAATTGATTGAATTTCAAAGAGAAAATTATTTTTTTCTTCATAAGTATTACTTGCTATCAATACTTTGAAATGTTTATAACTAAATACTAAAAAATATTCCACTAATAATGATAAAATTCAATATTTATCTCCGCGAGTTTTATTACGAATGTCTTCGTTTTTTTCTGCTCTACCATTAGACAACGAAATATAAAAGCTTATTTAATTCAACATTCTATTTGTTAAACAAAAGTGACGTGTCATTCGCGTATCCGTGGTCTGTTCGGGATGAACACTTCTGCGATCTAAATTTGTAATTGTATTTGCAGCAAAAAGTAGAACGCCATTTAAATACCCCGCAAAAGTCACTTAAATATTCCAATGAAAAACCTTCTTCATATAATTTCATATTTTTGTTCAACGTCTTCTGGAAATACGGAATCCTCTATTGTATTGATGATAAAAAAATTGTTAATTTGAGGAAATTTCTAAATTTAAAATAAGTTCTTAAGATATGACACTGAATCTGGAATACCGAGACCTACTAATTACAATAACTTCATATTCAAATTTTTATGTATCTTGTCAACTGCCTCGCTGTTATTTTAATTTACTGTAAATATTATACTTAATATCAAATTAATATTTTTATCTTCACAAATATAAATATCCATTTTGGTTCCTAAAAAGTTATATACTCGTAAAGAATGCATCTAAATTACAATGGTAAACGTCCCCTGCAATTGAAATCAATAAATAATACTGAATTTCGTTGCTAACATTTTAAGTGAAGAATGAGTTTTTATATGTGTGTATAATTAATATTATTATTATGTGTGTATCAAATGAATTATGTTATTGTGAAGAATAGAAGTGGTACTCTTTTGAAATTAATGTGAATGAATTATAATTAATTTCCCTGAATTTTTGTAAGTGTACAGGAAGGAAAACAAGAAAGAAATAACGAAAGAAAGAAAAGAAACAGAAAAGTTGAGGAAGAAAGAAAGAAAGATAGAAGGAAGGAAAAAAGGAAGGAAAGAAGGAAGGAATGAAGCAAGGTGAGAAAGAAGGAAGAAAAGAAAGAAACAAAGTATGAAATGAAAGGAAAGAAGGGAAATAGAGAAAATGATGAAATTGATATCTGAGAGGATGAGAGATACGCAATTAAATGCAATATTAATTTTTATTCTATACTATATTCTGGAATATTTTCTCGTTTTGGTATATTACTTAACTTTACCATAATTGTAATGCGATGTTTTATTGTGTGATTATCTTAGTCAATCTGTGAGAATATAACTCAATTTCATTTGAATGTCTTAAGAAAAGTGATTTGTGATTTTATTGAAATCTACAAAAGTTTTTTGTAATATTACTCTCTGAGCATGTTGTTATGTGTTGCTCTATAACAGCGAAAGGGTTATATCTGGGATCAATATATTTCTAGTTGATGTAAATTATTCATTCTTTAAGTGGTTTAACATTATTAATATCACTAGAATTAACTTTTAGTGTTATTCATTCATATTTTATACAATTCTTTTAAATAATTATAGAGTTCCGATTGACATATAAGAATAGTATAAAAGTATTGCAAATTATGTGAAATTACGATAGACAATACACATCACTTCATGCCAATGAGTTTTGAGCTCTTTGCGCCACTGTATAAAGTTCAGAAATTATTGGAATATTTATAAGTAATTCCTGATTCGACTTTTACAAAATCCATACGATATCTTGCGATGATATCCAATATCTTTGATAGAAACAATATTTTTTTACTGTAAGACGCAAACAAATGCAAACGTGTATTGACATGGTTTTAATATTTGATCATTTGTTTTTATACTACTGTTAAAGTGAAGAACACAAATGCATTTATTAATGCATTATACATGGAACGTGACGATGTCAAACGAGTATTGAAAGAAGAACATACTTTTTACAGAATTGGGATTGGTTGGAATGGGATATAATATTCACAATATGATGAAAATCCAGTTGCCTCTCTGCTATCATAAATGGTTATTTTTTAATTATTTAAAATTAATCTAGTGATGAGCAAGTTTAGCGCGATATTTACAATACTCCGAATGCATCACAATGGCACAAAAATTGCGGTTGCGTCACGCTTTCTTTATAGAGCTCTACTTATAGTGCTTCATTCGGAACAGTACATACTCTCGCTCCATCTCGGATCATTCGGCGCGGAAACCGACGTCAAAGGAATGCGCCCTCCGACACATAACGAGATGGTTGCTTCGTCGCTCTCTCTGCGCCATTTTCATTATTAACTCAGGGAGTGGAGCTCGACACGAGTTTATTTAGGAGCTCCCTGCGACCTCCTGCGATCGATAAGACACCCTGTAAACTGGTGAGGAAGAGTAACATTACACTTCAAAGTCTGTCAATATTTACCAACACTTGTATTTTAATGATAGCACGATACGCAGAGGTTGGATCTCTCATTTCATGAAAGGTTGTTTCCTGTTTCAGAAACAGATTACTCGTAAATAATGTGCTTAGGAATAATGAAGGAAATGCTGGAAGTAAAATTGAAGTCTCGCTTGGAAGAGGAAGAACGCTAATTAGTTATTCTTGCATTACTTCTATTCGCAGTGTTAACCATTTCCATTTTATGTCACTTCTTTGTTTACTTCCTTTTTGTCAACATTCCTATTCATAAGCGTATCGTATCTTTTGAGCATCTTAATTTATTCCTTTTTTATATCCACTCCTATATTTTTGGCTACTTGCACTACAAAACTATTTTTTTTTCTCTTCTATTTCTCTTCTATTTCCACTGAAATATATTTTGTTATGTATATGAAAGATATAAAATTAATGTACCTTATCCATTGAAGTCTGTATTTTTCCGCTGTGATGACTTTAAGTCAAAATTGAATGTACTGTCCTCCAAACAGGCTTAGGCTGGGAGGTTATTGTTTTCTCTTTGCATAGAAAGAAGAAATATTCTTTTTTTTTTATTTTGTTTTGTGTGAATGAGATAATAAAATTTCTATTCTATTCTATATTCTTCTATAACTTCATTCCTCCCTCTTAATGTACTCAGCCACTGAATCCAGATTTAGACGACTTTTTTTAATTTAACACATTTCTTAACCTTCTTAATAAAGGTTTTAACCCTTTTATTGCTAATTGTTCACATCTTTTTGTGGTCCAATTTTAATTGCTTTATCTTTTAGTTTTTCGTAGTGGAGTTTAAGTTTTTTATTTAAACTTTTATTTTATTATAGTAGTAAAAAGTGATCTATCATGATTTCACTCATTCAAAATCAGTCTGGAACAAGGTTAGAAAAATCAAGACACTAGGAATGCGAAGAAAGTTCATGAGTTTTTGTAATGCCAATTCCACCATCATGTTTGAAACAAATACATTCCTTAAGTTAATTCTGTACTTTTCCGCGGCGCGTTAGCTAAACACGACCTAAACCGGACAACCTGAATTGAATTACATTCCTTCTATAACTAATCTAAGAGAAGCCATGTCAATTAATAAACCTTCTTGCTCTTGGAATAAACGTCTACATTATTGTATTTCCTCATGAAACTCATCTTCTTGCTAGAATAGACTCAACTAGTTCTTGCTCTTGAATATTCACAGAACTCACAGCGCTACTATGTAGTAGTGGGAAATGGAGATCGTTGAAGAGGACGACTGGAAACTACGCTGAAGAGTCGAAGCTCACCGGAGCCGTTTGTTAAGAAATAACGGTTTCCCGAACATGGAGAAGAGCGTTGGAAGTTTATAACTGATTCCCAGGGCTCCGATCGATACGTCCCAAAATTTTGAAAATAAGCACTAAAATGGTTCAAAATAGGCGCTTAGAATGAACAAAATACGCTCTAAACATTCAATTAAATGCAAACAAAAGCCTTCAGAAATATATATTTACATCACTAGTAAATTAAATTCAAACTGACGTGGAGAATTCTAGAAATAGGTTCCTCAGAGCTATAGAAAGTCAGGAAAATATGCCGAACCATGCCAAATCCGTGCTCCGCTGGTAACTAATCAACTCTCTGCGCTCAAGAATTCAAACTTACATCGAGGTATTACATCCGTCAGAGTGACTACGTGCAATGGAAAAATGTGTGAAATGATAATTTGAGACGTACAGTGCAGATGAATTTTATAACCTAGTGCAGCAAAAAGTTCATTAAAAATAAATAAATATGAGTTTATAGGAGAAATTTTCGCGGGTGCGTGTTTTATAACTAGATGCGTGCACAGGGTTAACGTTTCGAAAAAAAAATCATCTAAAGCATAGCAAATGAAAGTAGAAACGTTTAGTGTATTCTTCTCCTTGTGTTCATGAGTCCTTTGTTTCTGCTTTTTTGGCAAAAATTAATTATTACTTATTTATTCTATATAATTTAAAATCTCATTCCGAATGCGGTATTCAAATAATAATTCAAAGCAATATTGTAATTATTTCAAAGATTCGGTAGTGGTAGAAAAGTTGACTTATATGGATAACATACCTTAAGTACTTTTAGTCCCCTTTAACGAAAAATTGTGTATACATATAACGATGAAAAATGATCTCCTGCAGAACTTAAAACATCGTTTATAGAAGGAGACTTGAAATGAGTATACAGAACCAGAATTCAAGTACAATACGATATTATTCAAGAATCGTTGAAATTTATTTGATTCTTTTCTTCAACATAGTAATCTTATAGGTGATGTCACATACACAAATTATTTTGTATTTATTATTGTAATAATGTATATTTTGGCATATATTTGAATAGTTTCAACTATCATGCCTTTTTTATGTTACAGTTAATTCCGTATATTTAATTTCGTTTCAATTGCAACGTGAATTCACCAACTTTTAATTTATTGAGTACTTCATCATGCCAATACTCTAAATAATGGTGAAGGTAAAAAGTTATTTTAATGAACCCTTATTTTGTTCATTATATGTTTTTATTTTTATTACGATATTTCATACGCACTTAATCTTTTCACGGTGATGTGCGTTATCTCCATGCCCATCATAGTTTTCCTTTGTGGACGTAAATAGGAATTTTTGTGATGGTTACTCTTCAAGATTTGAGTATCATGTCGCACTCCACGTTGTCATGTATAGTTTTTAACTGCTTTCCAACAAATTATTAATATTATTATTAATTTATTGCAAAAACTATATCTGCGGCCAACTTGATGTACACATATGAAGTTATTTTTTCTTAATATTAAGGTAGTGTGAGCGAGCCAGGCGGCACTCAAGCAAGTAAGTGTATTTATGGAACTTCCAAAATGTCTATAGTTTATTTTTGTCAGGCTTTAGGGCTCGTCAACGTCATGATCATATCTATAGTGTTTATATATGCTGTTTATATTAAAAATGTGTTATTTTAAAAGTAACTCCTACATTATTGTGTTTTATAGACAGAGAATCATTAATTATATTGTTCAACAGATACAACTTTTTAAGAATAACTTCTAATCACTTGAGTTTTCTGGTTTTACGACTCTATTTGTTGAATAACGTTTTTGGATAATGTTCAGAAATTGAGACAAATTAAAAAAATTTCGATATATAATTAACGTGAAATCGTTTTAAACATGGGAATATATTTAAAAACTGAATTTATCTGTAAGGGTCCGCCCAATCTCATAATGGATTTATTGAAATATTTGTTCTGCAAGGTCTAAATTTTATTAGACGAGTTGAAATATAATAGTTTATTATTCATTTTTTTAAATACTCAAAGACCCTAAAAAGCAGTCACCAGGACGCATATGCTACCTTCATAAGCTAGGTTTTTCTGTATCTAAAGCCTTCACATTTCCACGTCCACAGACTGAGAACTTAGTCTTGAGCCGAATGTAATCTCTTTCAAATTTAAGCAGTCTAGTTGATCTGTGAGCACATACTAACGCTTCCACACAATCTCTTAAGCCCAAAGAATTCTGAGAATGTTCAGAGAAGAGCACTAGGAAACAATAGCATGGTAAGTCTTAATTTCAAGGATATTAAGATGAACCGTGTCTCAACGCAAAATAGAAGAACTTAAAGAGAAGAACAAAAGTAAGACAATGCAGTTTTAAAATGAGTAAACCTAAATTTTGTTGACACTGTTCAACCAAATCATTTTCTTGAATATGAAACAAATTCAAATTAAAAGTGAATTCGAAGTAAAAGTGTCTATTCAAGTAATTAATCTCGAATTTAGCACTATTTTAATAGTTACGATTTATAAACAATGTTTGTATGTCGTGGTTTGGTGTTGGTAGCATACACATTATTGTATAAAGAAGTTGTAGCCATACTATCCAATAATTTGTTATTTATTAATTCATAAGGCCATCGTCAGTGCTGAGATTCGCCATCCTTCTTATTAGTTTAAAAAAAATGGGGTTTAAGGGTTCGCCAACATTGAGGACATTAGTTTATTGTCCTCCATGTGGTCATACTCAGTGTGTAATTGCTTTATAGACAACAAAATTATTTATAGATAATTATAAAACAAAGAAGTTGTTTCTTTCTATGACAAAGTTTTTTATAATAGTTTTAGTAGGGTCGATGTCATTAATTTACTGGTAATTTTTAACTGTTCTCTATTCAGTGCGATTCACAATTATTGGAAAGATAAAAAAGTTACGAACATTTTGTTTTATCTACTAATATAAATATTGCAATTGTAAATTAACAAGTGAACCGCAAGGTATTAGAAATTGACTGAAGGGAATTTCTCCTATTTTCCATATTAGCAATAGCAAGCTGATTTTACCATTGTTTATCTTTATTTTTCTTGCACTCTCATACATAAAACTTGCGTACTGATCTTATATTTTCGAACACAAGCATACAATATGAGGAGAAAGACTTTTTATGTATCTTTAAGGGACTTTCTAAGGCCATATTAATATTTTTACAGATGAGTTTGCGATTAATAAATGTGTTTAACAACAAGTCACTAGATAATTTTGTTTTATTAAGAAATGGGTTTTATATACCAAGACAATCATAATTAGTTACCATGTACAGATGAATTTAAATGAAGGGAAGAAATATATTTCATCCATTTCAAGGCGAAATAATAAAAACCTTACATTATTAAAAATGTTTTGTAAAAGCTTTTACATGTGTTGTTTTTATACAGTGATAAGTATGTATTTCATTTTAAAAATTTCTTCAGTTTTTTTTTCGGTTGTGTATTTTTTAGGTGCATAAAGTTTTACTTTATTCAAATTATTCCCTTCATATTTTTAATCGTGCCCTATGTGTATTTACATGTAGTTCTTCCTGCCCATGTTTTTGTTTTCGTATTCTATTGGTTATATTATTTTTATTCGCTTTACAGTTTAACAACTCTAATTAGTAGCTGTTTTATATAAATGTTACCTTCCATTTCTGTAATATTTCTGTACGTTATTCTATGTTTCGAGTTTTATGTGTATTCTATTCAATTTGGTTTTTGAGGTCATTAGAGACCTAAAAACTTGTACAGGTAGGGAAAATGCAGTTACGCACTAGGGAGAGCCAACATGACTCTCCCCGCGTATGGAACTCGCCGAATGACTCAACCATACCCACTAAAACCCTCTTGAAATACAATATCATAAAACATACATCAAAACATAGAGGACAAAAAAATGAGGGGGGGGGAGGCAAAAATCTGAGAGAGAGACAAAAAATGAGGAAAATGAAAAATACCCTAGCCCTAATAGCGTCGGGATCGAAAGAACAAGAGGTGACCAAGGAAGGTCAGGAAAGAGAAAGGAAGGAGTCTCGCACAAGTAAGTGGAAATAATGCCAGGCTCAGCTCGGAGCCCCGTGTTCACCAAACACGTACTTACTAGTTATAAGTCCCCTGGGGGGTTCAATTTGTGTATTTGTTTATCGCAGCCATCGAGCCATATTCAGTTGTTCTGTAAAATAAAATATCTATCCGGAATTGTAGGAATGGCGAGAGTTTAGGATAGCACCACTGACGTGATGAACACTTTTGTCATCATGTAAAATGTCGTTATTGAATGGATATTTCCAATTATTGCCCATAAATAGTACACAACAGTCCATCTTTCCGTATAATCATGAAAGGCCAAAAATTGAGCATAAAATCTGTCATTTTTCTGTCCAACAAATTTACCTATTTGTAAGTTTTACCGACATTTTGAGCCCAATAGTTTATATCCAGGTCGCAGATCTCGTCACATGGGCACGCAATCAAACCGACAAAAAGTATTCGCATGAAAAAAAAATTAATTAAAACCGAAACAGATGGAAACCCAGTCTCAATGAAAAGCCACGAATGACTGTATTCACTAACCAATAGTATAACTTCTACGACGTATATGGATTTAGAAGACTTACCGAACAGATCAGCGCTCCACTTGAGTCGTACTAACCCTCTCGGAGGGGAAAAAGTTCGTGTTTGAATGAGTTCTCGATTGCATTCTCATAGCAAGCAAAAGTTCAACTGGAGAACTCTGGAACTCTTCTTCAATTTCAGTTTACGTTTAATGTTGTCTCGGATTAATCACGTAAGCCAAATTTCATTACGTCTCTCTAACGAAACTTACAAAAGTGCGCCCTCTCAAACACTTGAGAATACTGACATTCTTTGAAAAGTTAGGTTTCATTTCGGTCCCCGGAAGTATAAATATCTTCATACTGTTGAGAGAGATACTATTGTACTTATTACGGGTGGTGTACAATTTGAAATACCGTGAAACTAAACTGCTCAAAATTATGTAAAATCTCACAAAAAGATTTCATTCTAGTTATTTTTCACAACTATAATGAAGGATACATTTCGAAATGCTTGAATATTTAAGTTACATCTCCAGTTTTACTTTAATATAACAACAGAAATGAATTTAATTAAAATTAATCATTCATTTGTTTCTATTCCTTTATTTCATTTCATATGCTCTAATAATTAGTGAAGATTTCTAAAAAACGAGAAATTAATTAGTTCAGCAATAAAATAAGACATATATTATTCTTGTTCTTGACTAAGGTTTAGCAAGATGATAAAATATAATTTATTCATAAATTATGTGGCCATGTACTAATTCTATACATGTACTAGGAGGAAAGAAGAAAATTAGTAATTGAGTTCAAGTAAGGATTTAAAGAACGGAACCAATATTTCTCACGTCTACCAGGTGACCGCTTTCTTCAAGAGAGGCTTTCCCCGCTACTATACTTTCAGCGTGAGATTGTACCTAAGGTCTCCGTATTTTAAGTAGGATTAAATCAATGGCATTATTGGTTAATATCTAGTAGTATGAATCGTTCGCTCGTATAGTTCGATTTCATACTCAACAGAGATTGAAGATAACGACCTTGTGGAAAAAGTTGACGCACTCACATTCCATACCATGAAATATATTAAGGGAGGATCTTGAACACACAATATTAGCACGGAACAAAATTTTGATAAAGCATACCCAAATTTCATGGAAAATATTACTAAGATAACATAGAAAATCATCTGTCATGTTTACAAAAACGAGTTAAAAAATTCCCATAAGTATACTTCACATGAGATCTGCGCGCTAACCCGTACACCACGGGAAAGGGAAGGTTACACTACACACACACTTTATAATTCAGCATGAATATTAAATTGAAATTAAACTCTATCCGAGTGTTTGATTGAAATGTGCTACAAGTTTCGCATGATCATAATATACTTAGACTAGTGAGTGGACTAACATAATCAGAACTGAAATCTTAGTTAATTAGCAGTTTCAATGCATATCTTTGTTATACTACTCAACGTATCACCACTTAAGATTAATTTCGTATCCCATTTTGAAGTTCAACAAATTAATAAATACGACCTTTTTTGATAGATTTAAAATCTTTTTCCCCCTCCTGGCCCGGTTTTTCTTTGGTTTTCCTCTGGTTTTCCTCCGGGTAGAGGAGGGTTTTTTATACAGTCTCTTGTCGAGGGGTGGCAGCTAATGAAACAATTAATCTCGAATTTAGAGTTATTTAATAATGATTTTTAATAATTTTTCGAATAATCTATTGTTCATAATAATGCATACTTATAAAATATCTTTTTTGTGTTTTATTAAATACAAATTTGTTGGTATTCTGTAAAACACGTAACCAACTATTTTTATCTTATCTTAGGAGTATATAACTTGTTGAAACCGCCTCTCCCCGAGAGCCTTTGATCGGAATTGATGGGATGGTCCCTTGCTTGCTTTCGGAGCGTAAATTAGTTTGCCATTCATGTGGTCATATGAAGTTTGTATTTTTTTTATTGGTTTGTGTATTTCTATGCTGATGATAGTAGTTACAGTAATTAGAAAAATATAAAGCATATAGGTTGTTCTACATATATACGTCCGAAACACCCTATCCACTTAGGTTTTGATTTTTTCAGTTTTTTAATTTCTTTGCTAGCACAACATAATGATACAAATGAATTTGGTAATTTAACATAATGTGCATGACACAAAAATAATTTATTTACGATTGTTTCCCCACCCTCTTGTCATTTTAACAATTAGCAATTGTTCTATGTGTAAATGGGAAATGTAGCGTGCTTTTGAAGTTTATTTACATGGAGTGATAAGAGGTAGGAGTTGAGTGGTAGGTCATTGTTAGTAGGTGGGCCTTTTAGCTGGGTTTACCAACAACTTGGCCCACGTGGAGGGGTTAGTAGAAGTGATTAGTAATAGTTAGAATTATTGATACTAGGAGGAGCTGGATAGAGGAAGGAAGGTCTGAACTGGGACATTAATGTGGAAAGCTGCAAATTTTCTGGTACCATCGGGAATCGAACCCGGGATGACTTAGTGATGAGCGACAACACTTCCTTCCGACCCACGGATGGGGCTCTTTGTCATATTTTTAATCACCTCTGTCAAGGTAAAGATGGTATAGGAGCTGTTGATGAGGTGGCAACCGTGTGGGTTCCCGCCGAAACCAATGTATCCAGCTTTATTGCTCAACAACCTCAATTGTTTTGTGTACACACGACAGATGTCGAAAACGTGAAGTGCTTGTACAAGGACGTCACTCCTTTGCGTGTCAAAAATTTCCTCCTTTCCGTAGAATCTCACATTTATCAATAAGTTTGCTTCAGAAAACTTTGACTTTCTTCATTCAGTTATTCTTAACTATCAATTTATCTATTGTTTGCAATCCCTACCACACGTACATTCTAAAATTACCTTCAATCCTATCTGGAAATGAGACAATAATAAAAAATGAATTTTTGAATCAAAACCCCTTAATTTAGGAATTGTAGTGGAAACTTTCAGAGCCTTTCTCGAAAAAAGAATATAAATTTACATTCATATAATATATGATTATTATTCGCTTACCAGTACAGGATGATTCTTTTTACAGATTTACTCGTGAGAATCGAATAACATACAAGATCATAAAATAACATATAAAACGAAGCTCAGCAAATATGATCATTATATCTATTTTAATACATTAAAAAATATTGCGTGAGTAATGTATTCTTCCCAATATGTCTTCACAAATGTGTTTATTTAAAACTTGTTGATTTCAATAGTGGTCTTAATGTGCTGTGACACTTTTCCAAGAAATTATATTGATGTGTTCTTGGAATAAACAAAGAAAACATTTCAGAATGAACGTATCTAGAAATAGAGAAACTAAAAATATTTTGCACTGAAAATGAGTGTTTGCTGTTGAGATAACAATAATAATATTGTGGCAGACTTGTCGTCATTTAAAACTCCTATTCGCTCTCATTCAGGGTTATAAATTAATGGAAAAAGAAGAAATTTACTATAATCACTAATTATCAACCTTGACAAAATAATATTGACATTTTTTATTATTATCATCGTGGTACTTCATTATAACTATTATTTATTTGCGACGTTGAAAAGTGTAAAATTGAAAAGTCTTAAAATTTTTAGACGTAACCGAACCACAAAATTTAGTAGTATAAATTAACAAATAATGTTAAAAAATCGTAATAAAGAATCTTTATTGTATATTACTCTTAAACGACACATTTTACACTGGTAAATACTTATCCAGTGGAAGCGAACAATCCACTGCTCTATTCTACATACAACACAGAAAAGCTAAGTGTGATGACGACAAAAGTCCGTTCCGCAATCTTCATTGTTTCTTGCAATACTTGGACTTCATAGCTCCCGTGTTTACATCGCCATCGACTCGTCTCTAGTGCGTATTATCTGCGAAGTAACGTTGCAATAGATGCAGTGACCCCTCCACATTCAGACCCCTGGTCCGCTCCTTTTGCTCGCATTGTCTCCGCGCAGTAAGGCTGGCTGGCACAGGGCAAGAGCGGTTATCTCCATTCTCAGTTGACCTGACCAAGGGAACGACGCCGTTGGACAGAACCGGGTCACGGGAGTCTTTTAAAAACAACTGGGTAATAAAAAAAGAGTTTTTTTCTCTCCGAAATGTTTATTTAGCAGAAAGGGAGAATAAATACCTTCCAAGAACGACAATTTAAAAAATTAACGATTATATATATATATATATATATATATATATATATATATATATATATATATATATATATATATATATATATATATATAATTATTATTATTTTCGATCATTCCCTATTTAACAGAGCGATTGAACTTGAGCATCTTCATGACGTCCTTGCTCCATTCTTTCTTTCTTCCCAAACTCTCTTCAAGTGTTCACTGTGCTCTCTCTTCCTCTCCGCTGTCCATTCCTTTCCTCTTCTTCTTCTAGCTATATTTTGTTCAAATTTATGTTTCTTTTCAGTGTTCCTAAATTTTTCCTGATCATTGAAGTCATTTTATGTCATGTGCATTTGTCTCAGGTCCTCTTCCGTTTCATTTAACCATTTTGATTTATTTTTGCTGAATTTTGTAATGTCAAATAATCTTTTTTGTGATTCTGTTTTGGTCCATTCTATGTATGTGTCCATAAAACTTTGCTCTCCTTTTCCAGAAGTTTTTTGTAATTGTTTCCGTATGTTTGTATATGTCTGATGTCGGTCGTTTAATCCATATCCCGTCTTTCATTNAGCCTGTCTCTTATACACATCTAGATGTGTATAAGAGACAGGTATAAGGGTTGTTTCAGCTGCGTATAATGATTCAGAAGGTACGACTGTATTGTAATGTCTGAGTTTTGCCTTTGCTGATATTGATTTTTTATTATAATGGTTCCAGGTGAGTTTATAGGCTTTTTGCAGTTTTGTGATTCGTGCTAGGTTTGCAGTGAGGTTCAGTCCTGATGACTCGATGATTTCTCCTAGATATTTGAAGTGGGGGACTTTTGATACATTTCCGTAACATGTTACTATTGGGAGGTTATTTGATGGTGACTGTTCTATGAATTGTGTTTTTTCAAAGGAGATTAGAAGGCCATTTTTCTGAGCTATTTCATACAGTTTTTCTAGAGCATGTTTTGCTTCTTCTCTGTTGTTTGGAAGGATGGCGAGATCATCTGGAAAGGCCAAGCCTTTGAAATTCATTCTTAGATCTTTTCTTTTACCAATTTGTTTCCCTTAACTTCTTTTTCCCATGTTTTAATTACTTTTTCTAGGGCTACATTAAACAAGATAGGCGAGAGTCCATTACCTTGGCAAACTCCTGTTTGTATTTCAAAAGATTCAGAAATTTCTCCCATGAAATTAACTTTGGCTGTGGTGTTTGTGAATGTTTGTTTAATGATTGATCTGGTTTTCCTGTCAATTTTGAATTCCTCTAGTGTGTTGAAGAGGGACTGCCTATCAATAGAATCGTAGGCTTGTGTTTTTGCAAGATATTATCTGTAAAATAGTCTTCAGGTTCCAGATTTGTTCAATGCAAGAGCGTCCATTACGGAAACCAGCTTGGTATTCTCCTATCTATGGGTCTGCTTGTTGTTCCAGTCGATTAAAGAGTGCTTGGGAGAGGGTTTTACATGCAACTGGAAGAAGAGAGATCACTCTGTAATTATTTGGTTCAGATTTATCACCTTTCTTATGTAGAGGATGGATAATTGAACATTTCCATTCTGATGGGATTAGTTCAGTCTCCCAGATGTCCACTATTATATTATGTATTCGTTGTGTGAGGTCGATGTCGTGTAATTTCCAGAGCTCTGCAATGATCCCATCTTCTCCTGGGGCTTTATCATTTTTTAACGATTTGATACTTTTTGTTATTTCTTCTAGTGAGGGTGGGGTAGAATCTGGGTTGGATGTAGGTATTTCAAATTGGGGGTTTTCTGTGAGAGGGTCGCAATTGAGAAGTATTTGGAAGTAGTCTGCTAAAATTTGGCAATTGTTCTTTGTGTTAGTTTCCAAGGTGCTATCAGGNTATATATATATATATATATATATATATATATATATATATATATATATATATATATATATATATAATATTTTTCCAATGCTACTATTTATTTCTGTTACAATAACTACATCTAGACAGAATTTTCACAGGATAACATTTGAAACAAAAGAGGACCCATGTTTTTCCTGCAATGAATTAATGTTAAAAATACATTCCTGACTCCTACCCATCATTATACGAATCGAAAACGATTAAAATAAAATAATATAAAACAATTCTATGGTCAGCAATAATTGAACATATAAGAAATACTGATCGAAGTAACTAGAAAGATTGTCGTGTGAGTAAATTTTTTAACGTGTGATGTGTTAGTTATTTTAACTTTAAGAATATAATATATTTTGATGAGTTTTCAAAACACTATATGTTAATTATGCAAAACCTGAAAACCGATCTCTCAATGAACTATGACTAGGATTTTAAAAACCATCAGTGCTTATAGGGGTTGGTAGAAAACATCGCGAGGGACGATGTCTTGTCCCCTGCATTGCAGATTATGATCCACGCACCATACTTCAGTAGTACTCCTTAAAATTCCTTTAAAACTGTTATTATTATTCGGCTATGGATTACAACTTTTACAATTTTTAAAGCTCGTCAATAGTGGCATTTAATCCATGTCACGATCATGTCATCTGTGTTCTTTCAACAAATGTATACATGCAACCCAAAGTTCTCAACAAATGCATGTGAAATTTCAAGGATGTCCAATACACATGTCTTAGGGGAAATATAACTATTACGTTTATGGATGGATAATTTTGTCAGATGATACGAGGGTTGATAAATTCCGTTACGAAGAACCGAATGAGGCCTACATTTGCTTTCTAGGCTAGTTATAACAATGTCCATGAGTCAAAAAATCATAAATGTTTTTTTAAGTCATAACAATAATTAGAAAATGATATATTCCACAGTTATGTCAAAATATCCCACAACTGACCTCAAGGTGTTCACAGAAGGTAGAACCCCACAATTACTAGACTTCGACGTAAGAAGGAGAAAAAGTGAGCAAGATCTCGCTCCGGCTAGTTTGATCCCAGGATAGATCCGATACTCATTTTATAGCATGCATAGTCTGAACGTAAAGGTCTGATAAAAAGTCCCACACTCCAATGGGGATCGAACCCCGACATAGTATTTCTGTAAAAGAAGACGTAGTGAGAAAATAGCAATAGAACAAAATACAAAAAAAAAAAAATAGAAATTGAAACTGGACTTTAATGACCTAGTTGTTGGCGAACCCTAAAGCCCCAATAATAATAATAATAATAATAATAATAATAATAATAATAATAATAATAATAATAACTCACTTTTCACTTGTTCATATTTTATTATAGAGAATCATATTGGATTCTTCAACCTTTCTTACCAACTTGTGATGTATTTATTCGTAGAATGAAACAATGATGTTTATTTAATGAATAAATATATCATGTGTTGGTAAAATACTGGTTGAAGAATCCAATATGATTCTCTGTAATAAAATATGTATAAGTGAAAAGTGAAATTGTATTATTCGCAGGCAATCAGTAGCAAGGTGATATAATAATAATAATAATAATAATAATAATAATATGTTTCTAACTTAACAAAAAGCAGCCATTCTTAACACCATTCTTAACAGTAAAATAGTCAAAAGATTTTTAAATTGTGACATTGTTTGAGGTGTGGATGCTTGGTATATACCGCACCTTACCTGAATCCAACTACAGGTTGTGAAAAAATGTTCATGATAATAATAATAAGAATAACAATAACAAACGTTTAAAGAGGGAAAGACATTCACTTCAATTCTACACCCCGCTATTCATTTCATGCACCCTTTAAACACCAGCGCTTGTGGAATAGCAAAGAGGAATTCATAGAGAGATTTTCCGTCACCCGTACAGTGAGAAAGAGAGAGAGAGAGAGAGGAGAGTATTCCTGTCAGTGCTTTGGCGGCAGAGGTTAGGGACAAGAACGTGCGAAAACGGAGTTTGTTGGCGGTGAGCGTGGTTGAAGAGAGTGGCGTGACAGAGGATGGGCGGGGGGCGGGCGGGGGTTGAGAACTGGACGAAGGAAATGGCGAGTGGCGGGCGTGGCATCCACACAATGTGAGCGTTATCTCTTTCCAGATAGCAAACACTAGAGCTTGGGTCTCTCCTGACCACAGAAAGGAGTTAGCGTGGGTGAAAGGGACAATACTGAGGAGTGAAAATACAAAGACGATTTTCGAGAGATAAAAGACCTAAATTAAGAAATTTTCTTTTGCAATTTTCACTTTTTCAGAAATTGAATTTTTCCCCGATTCAGTTTTAGTATTACTATAATATCGATATCTTAAATCTTGTTATTAATACTTACTTTCTTGTTGAAATACAACCCCCATACTTTGTGATTTTGATGGAAGAAAGGAAATATAAAGTGACACTACCCTCTTCTATAACTTACGACCTTCTTTAGGCTTCCACTTTATACATTTATTGTGTTTTCCAATAAGGTGATAAGCCAAAATTTATATTTTATATAGATAATAAAATGAACATAAATAGTAGAAATAATTTATGACGAACAATTTGATAACGCTGATGATGGATAATGAATTATGTTTTTCACATCGAAGAAAATACCTGATTTGGATGTCAATTAAGATTGACTACATAAAAACAACAAAATCACCTAATTTCTTGTAATTTTTTAATATTCTACGATGCGTTCAAAAATTAATATTTTACAATCTTATAACAGAACTATAATACTTATAACAGAACACAAAACTGCCTTGTTTTCCGTGATAATAAAGCAAAAAAAATATTAAAATATTATTTTGAAAATTATGAGTAAATTTTTTATTTTTAATTAATTAAAAGTAAAAGTAATTTCCTACATTCTCACTATTTAAAACAGTCAAATCTTGAGCGAATTTTTTTAAAATTAAATTTTGCAAAGTTGTTTTATAACCATTTTGCATCTGGATGGAATTCAGCACATCGGTTCGCTTTTTGCCGCGGTGACAGCTGAATGTAATGGTTACATGTTGCAATAGCACTATAATTTTTGATAACCTAACACCAACCTATTCCACGATATTTTCGAAAAAACAATTTTTTTTGTATTTATTTTCATAATAAAAATGTTTAAATGTGGCGAAATACGTCTAAAATAGTATTGTGTGTTTTGATGAACTTGGATGTTTATTAAGAAAATATTTTAGTTTAGTTTTTTTATCAGCTGATTTTTTAGTATTTAATTTCTACTTTTGTTTTCTACATTCAGAATAAGGAATTTAGAAGACGAATCAAAAGAGTCGTGATAATTAGTAATGACATTGATATAAATATACATAAATGGAGACAAAAGAAATGACATTGGTTAAGTCGTAAAGATACTTTATGAATAGAAAATCGTAAAACATGTCGAGATATGGTGGCAATTTTAGCGCACCCGTGATATAGGCATTTATTATGGATTGTGGTTACCTCGTAAAAATGTCTTTCTAAAGCTTCTGAAATTCAATTCAACCTTCTTATCTGAAGGGTAAACACGTATTCAACAAACGCGGTTGTTTGAAGATGAATGAATTAGAAGCAATTAGTCCACATTTTCGTTGCTGTAGCGGTTGTCTCACTATATTTGGGCTTATAATCAAACAAAATCATTTACTACAGATATGATTTTCGTTTATGAATGTTGATATTGGCAAAGAAGCACTTCTCATGACTGTGGAGAACAATAAACTCTCGGGAGCAAACAAGGGACCATCCAATCAATTCCGATCAAGTAATCCAAAGGTAGTGATGGATGGAGTATGTCCACTCCCTATGCAAAATCACGGTATATACCCCCCCTCCCTTCCTAAAAAGAACAATAATAGTTCTCTACTTGTAATATCTACATAGTACTTGATGATGTATATTTTAACAGATTATAAAAGGGCAATTATGTAACAAATTTGTAATACTGTTATCAATTTAGTATTCTGAAAAGATTTCTAATAATATGTTACAATTAGAAACACTTAAATTTCGAGATTCCTAACAACAAAAAATACTCATGCTAAAGACGCCCCTGGGCCCGCGTGTAGTGGACATGCATTTACCACCAAGAAAAAACGAAAATTAATACATGCACATACATGGATAAAAGCAGTTTAATACTTCTATATTCCCATTTGCATCCCTCCCAATGGACCTAAATGTGTCCATCCCTCTGGAGGGGGTCATTGTGTTTGTATACCCAATCAATCGTCTCCCCAGTGTATGCAGGAACACTCCAGTAGGATAATGGCATGTCTGCACCGTACATGTGACAAGACGTTCACCATAGTTCATGGCGATTCTCTGAGCTCCATCATTTAGTCATACTTTTGTTATTAGCTTATTTTCATACGTAAGATCATGTCACTGATAAAGCCTTTTTCATACCGAGGAAATTTTGAGGTAAGAAATATACAAAACTCAATACAAATCTTACAAATAAACACAAAAAATACAAAATCTTACGTTTAATAAACCCAAATTAATGTAACAGATTAAGAAATGTATCCTTACTTTACTGTTTGTAGAGGTTCGATAAAATTTAAACAATTCAATAAAGAGGATGTCATATTCTCTCTGCTTACTTCATTACAAATTTCATCAAAGACGCAATTGTGAATGCTGAAGGGGGGATAAACGAAAGCTAGAGCATTCGTCCCCATTAAGCAAATATGCAGCATTGATGAAACCCTCTTTGTGAAGTGGGTGTTGAATGCTTTATTGTTATTCTCATTGTTTAAATGATTTTTCATTTATTCCGGAACCTATGCATTGTGATCCTCTGCGAGATTGTTTTGGTGAGTTATAAATCCAAACGGTAATTATGAATCACAAAAGTTGAATAATAGTTAAAAATAGCGGAAACCGACTTCCTCTTTTGCCTCCACGCTTTCTCATATTTGAGGAAATCACTGGAACGTACTCGAGAACGTTGGGTCATAAATCATTACTCGTCGAGTGACTAGCAATCCGCTGGTCACGTATTGTCTAAAGGGATTTCGACGCGTTTCGATTATGTGGAGTCAGTCGTAAAATGGTGAAGAGGTTCTTTCCGTGGTCATCTCTTGTAAAGCACCGCAGCGATATAATTGATTCATTCCACAGTATTAGTAGACGTTCTATTTAAATATTCAAAGAATAAAGAATTTAAAAAAATTTCTAGCTGGAACTGACAAGCGTTTGCACCTTTATGAGTTTCCACACAACTCATTAGGGTAGTTCTTAAAAAATCAATTTTTCACATTTTGAGAGAACTCTTCCATTTTGTTTCGTCCTGAAGTTAGACTTCTATAAAAATTTAAAATATATATTTCTATAAACATTAAAAAAATATATTTTAAAAATACATTTTAGGCGTCACTACCAAGCCCTAAAATTTCAAAAGTTTGAAGGTTGGTAATGCCTTCTAAAATAAATTTAAAAGTGAAATTTCTTTGTAATTTTTATTTTAATATAATTTTTAATTTAAATAAAAGAATACCCAGTCTAAAATTTTCTTGGTAGCGAAATATTTTTTAAATGAATTTTTTTATGGAAGTCTAATTTTAAGACATAAAACAAAATGGAGGGGTACCGCTTCTAAATCCTAACAATTGATTTATTAAGAACCAATCCACTACTCATAACTGAGCTATAGAGAATCGCTATAGCTCATCCCATCGTAACACAAGTTGTTCTCCGGGTATAGGCGGAAATGTCATTTAAAACATTGGTTAACATTAATCTCGAAATTTCGAACATAATATGTATGATTCATTTTGGAATAATAGATGGATAACAGTACGTATTTCATTAAACAATATTTTTTATATCTGCGACTGTAGTCCTTGGGCACTTGATCGGGATTGATGGGATTGTTCCTTGCTTGTTTCCGGAGAGTAATTTANNNGCAGTTTGCTACTGCTTTTTTACAATAAAATTTATTTATTTATTTATTCTCCAGAGTAAACTTTGTTCATAAAAATATACCTGGTCGACATGTGACGCGAGCGTTGGTTTCCGACTTCTAATGGTCTTTCACTGTTGTTTGAGACGACACAGAACAGAGCAACTGAAGTAGTTTGGAAGAATAGACTAAGAACACTGGAATAACAAACTATTCGCTAAAACATTTTCTTGTATTTGTCTTATGCTTTAGAGACTTTTAACAAGTACGTGTGCTGGTTGTGTTCACTCTTATCTATCAGTTACAAAGTATGGATTACTGAAGTGACGTTCTGTCAGATAGCATTGTTATCCTAATAAACTTACTTAGCGATCAACTGTTTCGTTTAAAAGAAAAAGAGTGAATGCTAAGTGAGCCTACTGACAGTTTCGTAGACATAAGCAAGGACAAGAGTGGAATAAATAAGTTTTTAAAAAATATAGTAAAAAATGCAGTTCAAACCGCATGTGACCACGTGGAGAACAATAAACTAATTTACTCTCCGGAAGCAAGAAAAGGGACCATCTCATCAACTTCGATCAAGGGCTCTAAGGCAGAGACCGATTTAACATTTCAGCACTTTACTCCTAAGATAATAATAAAAATAGTTCGGTACATGTTATAACATTAATAGAATATCAACAAATTTGTATTTAATAAAACCAAAAGTTATTACACAAGTACGTAAAATTATAAACTATAGATTATTCGAAAAATATTATTTATAAATCGTAAGTATTAAAATAACACTAAATTCGGGATTTATTATTTCAATAGTAGCCGCCCCTAGAATGAATACACTTTTTCAAATACGAATTTTTATTTGCATTGCCTAACCTTCCCGCATATTTTTAACCTTGCACAAAGTCTTTGTTGGGCCCCGTTAAATACATAGAAGGTCAACGATACATGGTATATCTCAACCAGGTCTAACATAACTTCCATTCATCATGAGCCAATTTTAAAAATAAGAATTTCTCCCATTTCTACTTCATGTTCAATTGAACAAAGCGTGCACACCAGGAAAAACCACTGAACTTAGACACACGTGGAACTGTCAACATTAAAGCCAATATTAAAGAATAACCGTGTATTTAAGGTATTCTTTGTTATATTATTACTTATGATTAATTTTAACAAGATTTTATACTGGAGGTATGCGATCATTCTATCTACAATTTGAAATCATGGAAGTGGGTTGAAGTTACGATACTTGTTCATATATCATATTTAAAATATTAAACCTAAACGGTTAATGGTTTTTTATAACGATATTAAATCATTGTATTACTCGTAATAATTTTTACTTTATCTTCTCCGGTGCGCTGTTACCTACCGCTCATAGAAATAGATGAAACCGTGTACGGCATCGATCGCATCTCTGAAGATAAATTACATAGAATACCTTCTGTAGAAGAAAACATTTAAGTAAACTGCAAACATACTGCAAAAGTTTAGTTAATATTAAAAAAGGAATATGTATAGCGGGGCGGATTTTAAATAAATAATCAAAGATTTACGATATTTGGACGAACAGTATATACGAGTACTTTGTGATTGAAAGCACACAAAGTTAGTCCTCCGGTGGTAAATTATAACAAGAAACACAATAATGGAACAATTGAACACGATATATAACTTAAATATGAACACAAAATATGTTTACAAAAAAGCAGAAACTACACAAATATAGTATGATATTGTATTTTAAATACCAAATAGCTTTTCCGTGTATGTGCGTAAATTCAAACTCCCGTAGGTATATTTTATAAATATCATTTCTGATATGCAACGTATGTAACAAACTCCTTTGTCTCATATTGATGTATCTTCCCAATTCATCAAGTGATCATTATTAATGCAATGTGAGGTTACTACACTTTGTTCAACTGATTTTAAGTGTTGTTTATGCTCCTGGATTCTAGTTATTAACACTCTCTTTGTGTGAATATGTTGAGCTATGTATAGCTAGTATTACAATCTTTGTATTTTATTTTGTGTACTACATTGTATTCAATTTAATTTTCATAGCAATTGTTCAACTTCAATATGTTTGTCATCGAATCCTATTTACGTTGATTTCAATAGAAATTTAGATATACCTAAGTTTTACTAATAATATCTCTTCTTACAGTCCAGCTCTGCCTGCCTTCCCCGACACACGTACTCTACAGCCTGCAGCACTCGAGATGTCCGCGTCACGACAACCCTCTTCGCGTCGTGACATCGACTTCGGAATACTGGAGCGCTTTACAAAAATTCCACCCCATCTAAACGGTCCCTCCTGTCTAGCGTCGCAAAGGACAGCTGTCTTCAACTAGTGGTGCTCCATAACGCGGGTCAAGCTCGTGGAATTTATTCCTCTTATTGCTATATCTGCGGCAACCGATACACGATCAATAGATTCCCGATCCTGTACGCAGGCCTACATCTCACTCTATTATCCGCATATATGCATTCCTAAATTAATAGCCTAATTTATATATTTTGGGTGATTAATAATTACTACAAATATTAACGATAATGATGAGAATTATTCAAAAAACTATTATTTAGGATATTGCATTGTTATTTCCTTAAATATTGTCTCGAATACAAATCAATATTACAAAATGTCTCTTTTCTATTGTTTGGGGTATAATAGTTTGATAAGTCCAACAGAGGACGAATTTTTACGTTCAAAAGTCCAGCTCTGATTATAATTCATATAAGAATGAAAGTGTTAACTGGTCTTCCCATTAAATTTGTTGATCCCTTACTACTGTTATTGCAAATTACATTATCATTATCATTGCTCTTAATTTTATTTCCCCCCTTAAATTTTGTCATAATTGTTGAGTTGACGATCACAAGTATCAAAAAATTATATCTTACTGTAACAATATTACTGATCATATTATTTCGTTTTCTGAATAATTGATTGACTCTCTCTAGTCCAGAGTACGTAACAATATTTTCTTGAACTATCTTCTATTCCATTTCTGGATTTCGTAGCCTGATTTTCAAATTTTCACATCGGAAGTAGACTCTTCTTTTACCGGCATTGTTCGTTAAACATGACACCAGACTTAGAATATTTTCTGAGAGTATCAACGCTACCCAATACATTTCTATATTTCTTCACTTACCGCCTCAGTTCCAGGGTTCTCATATGAGTCCTCCCTTCCTTCTGCACGGACAACTTATAGTACTATTACTATAAGTACCCTCTTACAAATTAATCATGAGCCATTCTAAGAGGTACATAATTTATACCAGCGGGTAACTCGTCAGCATGCCTATTTGCAAGAAAGGAGTCTCTCGAACCATTTTTTAAAACGGAAATTAAACGATAGGTAACTGGTTAAAAACATATTTACTTTTATTTATATGAAAAGATCATCTGTTATATTGTTTGTTCAATCACAACTAGCTGAGTTTATTATTTTAGAAACTAAAATGAAAATGCATGGTAATTATTTTTTTTATTGAACTATTTTTTTATGAAACCAAATCTCTCTCCCTTTCTTACGTTACGTTACGACATACTTGAATCAAGATGAAAATTCCCTCTGCACCCTTTCTGACACCGAGCTGATGAGTTTACATACTTGCGATCATTTCTTTGATGCCACTAAAAAAGACGTCTGTTAAATCCCTAAGCGTTTACATGTCATGCATAAAATTTTTCCCCGCTTCGCAGTCTATTTTTATCAATGCGTTTGCCATTAACTCGATTAGTTAATGAAGATCGAACTCGGACACTATTACAACTTCCTAACACATACTATTCTAGTTCTAAACATTGTTCCGTTTCCTACATCTCATTATCCTAAAACTCCACTTCCACATTACCACATTTCCATCGGTAGTTACTCCATGGGAAACTTCTCCTCTCCCAACCTGTGGCGTTTGGAAGTTGGTCGGTTCAACCTCCACAGTTCGATTCGTGCGGTTTTGCAGATAGTTTGCCAAAACCAACTCAACTGCATTTATGGAATTCCACTGCATTTCGCGAGTTTGAAACTGCTTTTCTCTAGTTTCTGATAACCATTCCGCTCGTTTTAACGGGGGGATAAAATAAACCCTGACAATGAAAAAACATTTATACACAAGCTAATTCCAATCAGATAAAACGTATGTACATATTATGCATGTAATATTTAACCATTTTTTGTAATTAACCTTTTAATTCATAAAAAATTATGTACATGATATAATATGTTATTAAATTATAGTATCAGGATTTATTATTGCAAGTAGAAAGTTTTTTACAGATACTGGTTGTGTTCTTTTTACAGATACTGGCAAGAATGTTCTCAAAACTTCGAAACTTATATAATGAATTAGAAAAAAAAATCTGTACAAAGAATGTGTGTATGCAGAGTTTCTAATTACCTTAAATATTATCTATTACGTATTAATTTTATTGTAATAAATTTATTTATTATTTCCCTTTCCTCGTTTCAGGTGCTCCTTCGCTAGGGAGGGTCACTGGTTCGAGGTGTAAGTATTGTTATTTATAATTGTAACTTCTTAGGAATAGTTTAAATTGAAGTACTAACAAAGTCATCTTTATACTATAGAAAATCATATGTTATAGATAAAAATCAACAACATTAATAACATATATTTGCAGTAACGAATGAAGACAAATGAATTTTATCTAACTCTTCATTATGTAGAGTTTTGTTCTGTTATATTAAGTACGAAGTAAATTATGCATGAACAATCAAAAACACCCGTTTTATACAAATGAAAAACAAAGTGCGGTACTAAAATAAGTTTTAGTCAACAATGAAATAATGGTAATTCAAATATCATGTAGTCCCCAAAACGTTTGAAAATAGCGGAAAAAACTCAAAACATTCTTTCTTTATTTGAACAATTTATTCTATTAGTTCTGTTTATAATTCTCCTTAAATTCATCTCATAAATTGCAGTTTATATTACATTTAGTATTCAATTAAACGGGTAATTATTTGAGTTACAAATCACTTCGAAGTTGATCTTTCGTAATAAAATTATTCCAGTATCTTCTAGTGAAGGGAAGAGAAACCAATTATAAGTCTGAGAGTAAACAACTAGCAATATCCTTAATACTATTATTGAACTTAATGTTAACTATTTCCTACAATTTACATAACATTTTCGAGCAAAAAAAGAGGATGCCATTAGTAAACATAAATAATTAGAATATATAAAAATATTTTTTGAGTGTCAGAAGGTATTAAAGTCTTACATAATCATTTGATACTTAATCAAGCCATGTCAAGGAGGTGAAAAATAGAACCTGGGTACTTCCACATAAATAAATAAATAAACATAAAATATATACGCATACCAAATTAGTTAATGAACGTAACTGATATCATGATCCCGTAGAAGAAGCTTATTTCCTGTTTGCAATGGAAATATACTTCTTGTAACAGCCGGATAGCAATGTTAAGAGTTAAAAAGAAGATTATTTTTTAACAATAAATACAAATCAAATTTATATCCCCATAAGTTTAAAATTTCCACTTCCAGACGCGTAACACGTAATACATTTATTTTTATTAAATTCAGTGTATTTCTTCTCATGAACTCAATGCAAAATGTGAAATTTCCTACTTATTCGTAAGGTGAGATAATGGTATCATGAAATATAGCACATCATCTTCCCTCATAGCTGTGGTTCATTTCGAATGTGACTAAACGCGCGACAAAGTTTGCAGGGAAATAGGGTATGCAACCAGAGATGCACTATACAGTTCCGATTCTTCATACAACGAGAATTTTCCACGAATCCAGAGCCCATGATAAGCTCTCTTTTTTTAATCTGTCAGAACGAAAAACTTAAACAAAGAAGAGAAATACAAACGTTGTTAGAATCATTTATATTCATGGGATCTCTTGAAACAAACTTTCCGAGAATCGTTGCCACGAAGGAAATAAAGGCAAAGAAAGAGAAGAATTATCTAAAAGCAAAGATACTTCGTGTTTTAATGCTTAAAAAGTGTATGAATAATTCAAAGAGGACACTGTAAAGCATAAAGAGTTTTTACTTGTAAAGATATCTTGATTATGGGAGAGTAAAACAAATGAACATTTACGGCACCAAGAAACATTAAATGGATTGCTCCGGTACTGATTCTCTTTCTCTAACTGTTTTATCTAAAACAATGAAATAATTTCAATCTAAACAGACACGTTTATTTAAATGTCACTCACACTCTGATTGTCTATTTAATCTATAAATCTTCCATTTAATGTGCAAATATATTAAAGACAATCATTATAAGATAAAAAGTCATTATTTGATTTTAAAAAATCATTATAAGACGCCTCCAGTACCTTACTCATAACAAAGAATAGTTTACACTCTAACGTCAGAATGAAAAGTTGTACAACATGACAGTACGATGCCATTTACAAATATGGCAGATTTTAGAATTTTATTGTAAACCTACCCAAATATTTATGTTTTAAAATTTGACATGTGAATTTCACAATATTCTATTACTAGAATATCAACATTTGATATGTGTAGTAGTGAACCCAAAGGAATGTAAAGAACTGGAAGAGGAGGCTAGAGCCTTGGTCTCGAAACGTTGTTGTCCACAACTATAGTGAACATGTGATTTTAATCATAAAGTGATTACGAAATAAATACGTTTTTATCGTATAATGATTGTAATATATTGGAACATTGAATGGTATATTAATAGAAACGTTTATTGTTAGATGAAATATAACGAAAAAAGCGGTTAAGAGTTAAATCTTTAAAAGTTAAATCATATTTTATTCGGTTTACATCAATATAAACTAAGAAGCTTTATATTACTTCTGTATCGTTTCAACCTTTTCTATCCGATGATTGAAAGGAAGTGAGGTAAGTCAACCATAATTCTTCATTAAGGCTGAGACATTCAAAGAGCAATTTACTACTTATAAGAAATTAAGAGTTTTTTTTTTTTAGTTCGAGAGAGCTTTCGGCAAAAACGTGGAAGTTTAAACGTTACTTTCCTCCGGAAGAAAAAAAAACTTTCGAAACATAAATATGAAATATTTCATATATAAGGGAACAAAGTATATCCATGCCTTTCTCAATAATTTAAGAATTTAATTTTAAATGAACCTGTAATTGAATGAACCTATTAAGGAATACTACTTTTATAAAATGTGACCAAAATATAGAGTCTAAAACGTTTTAAATATTTTCTAAAACGTTTTAAAAAATAGGTTAGTTGTTGACTACTTTGGAATTTTCGTCAAACACAATTTCACAAACTCAATATAACTGGAATGGGAATTTGTTGGATTTCACTCATTCGCATAAAGTGTCACGCCGGAGTGGTACGAAATTTTGCTTCCCAGCGTTAAATAATCCAAACTTTTTTATTTATTTATTTCCATCTTTCTTTCTTTCTTTCCTTCTAAAATGTTGGCTGTTTTAATTTTTTGTTTTGGTCAGATGAAACAGTAAATTCCAAGGTCTCACCAAATAATGACATTATTATTATTATTATTATTATTATTATTATTATTATTAATACACATGGAAGAATGACTAAATTTAGATAGTTGTAAAAAGGCATTGATGGTTAGATGGCGATGTGAAAAAACATTCAGAGTCAGAAGGATAAAAAGTGTGATAAAGAAGATAGTAAAAGTTGCTCCGTTTCTCTCGAAAAAGCCAAGCAAAATAAAATAAATATTTTGCGATGACGGACGAAGCGGAATGTCCAATAATGCTCGCATTTCCGTTGCATAATTCTGGAGAAGAGAAACAGGAAAGAAGATTAGTTTCAAACCGTAAAAGAGACAGCTGCGGCGGCAAAAGAGTTTTATTTGAATATACGGAACCAGGTACGTCCATGTGTAAACAAATGTTGCATTAATCATACTACGAGAAGAGAGAAAGTTAAGGAAAATTTTAAAAAAAGAACGTCTGCACAGATCTAAGTTGTCCATGCAGTTGTTTTATGTATGGATTCATTCTGCAAACACATTTGAAAAACAAAAATATTTTAAAGCATCACCCTTACAATTTTACATGAAATTCAGTTCCTAGTTCGTATATGCTACATACGAGCATTCCCTATTATATTTTTAATCTCTATATCTTATGTCAAAACGGTAACATTTTGTATACATTCCTTTCTTTTCGGCGTTTTTACAAAAACTGCCGCAATTGGGGAATCATTACAATTATTATATTAAGTATGAAGACTCGAGTTTACGCTATCACATTTATTCAACGAATTGACCGATTGTAATCAAACAGTCATTAAGTGAAAGGAAATATATTCAAAGTGTACATGGTGGTATTAAAATGTATTTAGCACTAAGAAAGCGTCTGAACAATTGTCTGACGATGCCAACGGTGCTTTCAGCTGAATTTTTTAGGCGCAAGATCACAAAGTTAAAGAATATTCACAAATTTACTAAAAAAACGAAGTGAAATTATGAAATCTGACAAAAATGTTGGTATAAAACGTATCTATCTTGTACAGAATGAGGAGTTAATGCAGTTTCTACAATAGTTTTTAAAGCTGTTAAAAATTCGTTTACACACACAAATTTAATGGCACTACGTATAATTTGATAATATTTCCCTTAATATGATGGCTGTTTCATTTGGACCAATTCATTGGGGAGATGTGATAGCGTAAACTCGAGTCAATATGATTTTTGCGGCGACAGTAGTTTCTGGACTTCAGAATAATCCTAATATCACATTTTAACAATATTATATTCCTAATACAGTTTCTTTTAAAGTACTAATTAAATATGAATTATGGCAAGTTCTAAGCTTCCTCCGAAAATGACGTTTCTTACTGCTTGATTATTCAATGAAGGCAGCGCAGAATGTATTAAGGTTATTAACTGCTTCACAGGTAACACCATGAATGCCCCGTTTATTATTAAGTATGCAACGAACACTGGATAACAGCCACTTTCTGTTCTCAGGATTCACTGGACTCACTAATCAGCTCTCTCGTATTACTACGACTGCTAAATCTTCGCACGGGCTTATTAATCCATTATTAATGGTCATAGTTCCCCTCAAAACTAACTCAGATCATCAAATATATACATACATAGTACGCTTGGATTTCTCATACAAACCACATATTTCGTCAAAGTTTATTAAAATGGAAACCGCACCTGGGAGGTAGAAATAATTCCAACCACCTGTATACAAGTGGTTGGAATTATTTCTACATGGGAATCAAAGGAACGAAAGTTCATCATTATTCTATGATCTGCAGAAAACTCACTTGCGCTTGAAAGAAGACTATGTACATTAACCATTGGTGTTGTGCACTCGATGAACATCCGATTTTCAAGTAACTGACAGATCACTTACACTGTCATCTACTTTAACATACCACAACTTCCGAGAAATTTCATTTTTGTGGACTTCAAGGTGTTTCATGATTCCCTCAATTTGCAACACAAAATACTGAAATATTCTCGATTATTATGTTAACATTAATATTAACACACCCAAAATACCAACCTTGACATGGAACATGTCTAGGATACGCTTTCGAAATCATCCCACCCCGAAGTTTCCTAGCGCTAAGAAGCATCTTGACACTTGGAAAGAGGGATGTTCGAAATTTCGAGCTTCAAAATATTTATTTATAAGTGTAATACGAACATACATTTTATCCTATTTTACTTTATATTAAAAATGTGCAAGCTACTTCCCTAAACGTGGTGTGCACATTCATTGAATTGTAACTTTCGATATTAACATAGTATTATTTGGTGACAGTAATTCCACGGTAATAGAATCAGGGGTGGATACAGACTAATATTTTAGGGGAGGTCATAACAAAGTAACATAGTCTTGGGCAGAGTACGTTACAGAAAACATCCCAACCGCAGAAAAAAAATTGAAAATTCTAAAGCAATTGTAAGCTTAGGCTATCTAAATGTTAATATTGTGCGGTTCGGTACAGCCACTCCTTACTTTCGAGATTATTTTAAAAATTTTTGTGCGATAGGGGAAAATGATAGATGCAAAACGTTTTTTAGGTGCAAAACTTTTATTGTAATTAAAGATACAAAGATTTTGTTCAACTAAGGTACAGAAAAATGTAATTTTTCGAGGACAAGAATAAAATCAGGGGCGCACCCACGGGTGATGGGTTCTTAAATTGATATTTGATAGATACAAGTATCAGTTTAAGAATTAATCTGTTGAACGAAAAGAAACTGTACCAAATCGACATTACATAGAGCATAATTTTTGATCAAAATTTATTTATAGACATGTATGAATGTTACGCAAATTCTCCAACTTCCAGAAAAATATCTCTACAATTTTTGACGAATCCAGGTTCTAGCCACGAATTCTCGGTTCTACCAGGGTCTCAGTAAATCTCACAACGTAAACAGAAATATCAGTTTACAATCATCTCCCATTCCGAAGACGGTCTTCTCAACCTTCCTCTCAGGTCAATACTTCATACGGACGTGTTTGTATAACTCTTACACATTGAGGTGATATCAAGAATATTTCTCATTCATCCAAATGCATTAAAACATTTTTAGTACTCTCGGGCGAGATACCTCTCGAGTAGGACTTTCATGGGCAATTGTCTAATCAGGATTAAATATGAGTACTTACTTCAATTATTAGTAATTCTTGTGGCAATAGCTTGAATGGTTGTGTACTCACACGAAAATTCCGATCAAAATTCGTGAGAAAAAATCTGTGAAGTTACGTAATTAAATAGTATCTAATCTGTTCTCTTCCTGAATAATGTCTCTGAGCGTATTTAAAATTATTTAGAAACAACACTATTTAACTGCCGTTTGAACGGAAACTTAAGCTACAACCTGTGGGCCATATCAAATTTCATCGTCCAGTGACTGATACGTCATCAAAACGTCTGAACGTGATAGTCTTTACGAGAATTAAAAATAACCCTAGACATTTGACATCAGAGCGCCGTTGCTGGGTCATAGACGAAGTAGCCCACGTGTGGACAGGGATATCTTTCCACGCGAGTGGAGAGGGAAAGGTCTAGCAAAGCGATATACGTTCGCAGGAAGATGGAAAAGGCGATCATACCGCCAACTGGGTTGCTTCAATTTACTGAGCGCGAAGTGTCGTTCTTTTCGTGAAGGTAACCTGCGTAGTAACACTTACGAAAAATAAATAAACCATGAAACGGGCATTAAACGTTTATTTTCGAGAACTAATACAATTAATATTGCTGATGTGGATAGTCAAAGCAGTGAAAAAAATACAATTATACTAGGAAGTGGGAAGTCTGGTTGCCAAACAAATACCGGACAATTAGCGAGTACTAAATTAATTTAATCTACCTCTAGATTTGTACCCCGGAGTACTGTACTAGAGTCTCTAGTCTAAAGACTAATAGTGATTATTGTACGGTAATTTTCTAGTTTTATTTTATTTTTTAATTTTTCATACAGTTATCATACAAAAAGATAAAATTAGTACATGAATTAGTTGAAGTACTGATGATAATGAAATATATTTTTTCGATTCTGATCTCGAATCCAGTTTTTTCCTCGATTACAAATTCGTTTCCGATTCCTGAAAACTCAATGATATCAGAATAATGGCCAATAGCAAATTGTCAAATGTGGCGAGTGAATAAACTTTTGGTTACCGCTTGGTTACGAATTAGCAGAAGAAATCCTGTGGAACAAACGGGTGAAAATTCATGCCTAGCGTTACTATAGAACAACAATCAATGTGTAAGTCTTTTAAAATGTGTTTGACTCATTTGTTGCAATTGATAGGCACAATAATCACACAATCTACAAAATGGTGTGATTTACTGAAATTTTTTTGTAACTTTTAAAAACTTGTAATTTTTTTCTTAGAAGTTATTTTTCTAAAGAGCGTTTCTTTACCAAGGAAGTACTTTTCACTCCTCGGTATATTTAAATTGTCTTTTCTGTTCCACATCGACTGGCCTTTTCGATCGCGTGTTATGATAAGATTCGCATCTTGTTTTTAACCATTCTTTTCATTTATATCCTATCGAGCCCATCATTGAACACATTCTTCCAGCCCCCCTGCCCATAAATAAATCGTGGTGCCCTGAATAAAATTACTGGTGAAAGATGAAGCTGCGGTTTTTGTAAAATTAAGTACAAGTGCTGTATACAACTGTGAAAACACGGATAATGTTCTCTCTTTATACACAATGTCGAGTTACGACGGCGCACGTTCGTGTAGTAGATTTTTTACTTCCGTCCTCATTGCGTCCTATCCAGTGGTTGTTCATTCTTCCGCAATGGGCTGGTGAGATTCAACAATGTACTACCAATGTTAATAGATAATACTGCTCAAATAGCGAGGAAGTGCTCTCACTATTTATTATATAATTAATATAAGATATAATTTAGGTAGAAGATTTTTATTTATCTCTACTCGTCATAGCAGCAGTCTGCTTATGAGAACCCTCGATTGATAAATGCTGCATTATCGCAAAGTGTTGCCGAGCAGCGATCCGCTAAATCACAACCGCCATTCATAACTCATGGAACTTCCGAAGACGACTCACTTCCCACGAACGTATCATCTGTTATTCACAAGAACACCCCCTCTCACAACCATAACGGCACCACCATCGCCATCCCTACAACTTTGTCAAACTGGCTATGGCACATTGTGCGTTGTTAAGTCGTTTCTACAAATATACAGCATTACGAATTACTGATTAAAAATCGTTCTATTGCGTCGAAGACTTTGAAAATCATAAGCGCTTTTCCGAGACTCATTCTCTGTGGAATTTTAGGGTGGAGGGTCATGAACCCCTTGACCCGTGCCTTGTATCCGCGCCTGAATAGAATGGGATAGTACTTGATATTGCTCTATAGAAATTGATAAACATACGGACTTAAAAGCTGAGTATATATATTTTTTACATCATTTAAGTTATTTCGAACAGTGATTAATGTTAAATTAAACATACCTGAATCCTCGGACATTTCCAAACAATTTATTATAATTAATTCCTATAAATGTTTGCGAGAATAAACATATGTTTGTGCCATTTACAACACTTGTCAACGAATGGTGTTCATTACAGACTTAAAAAGAGAGAGGTGTTTTCCAGAATCAACTGAGTTGTACCAAATATGCAAATTCATCGGTTGAATCTGTGCGCGTTTCCCATCAATGGCTGGGAGTTGCCATGCGTCCAGCTGGGTAATGGACACAGGCAGTTTGCTTTGATAACGAAATATTGGTCAGGCGGTCAGAGGAAACGTCTGCTCGCGGCAGACGCCTCATATAAAAATGAATGTGACATCAAGGTCAAAAACTCGCTATGACGATGTAAACATTTCATCTCCGACGATTCAACGGAGAAGACGTATTAATTCCTCCATTACCCTCATTTCAGAATGCTTATAATGAATCTTAATTACTCTACACACGCGTAATGTCAGCGTATCAACATACATGTATTTTCTCCCTTAATAATATGGAACGGCCAAATAATTAATATAATTTCATAAAAATAAAGCTTATCAAAACTAATATTTGATTTTCCGAATTACTATTGATAATGTTTCTTACCGCCCATATCTTGATGAACATTTCTATAAGTGAAGACAAATGCATCTGGGTAATTATACGGAAAAGGGGAAATTTGCGGCACACAAAGAAGCACTTGCATCCATGAACAAGCACTTCACGTTTTCAACAGATTCAAAGTGCGTACACAAAATAAATGAGGTTAAAGAGCAATGAAGCATGTTACATTGGTTTCGGCGGGAACCCACACGGTTGCCACCACATCAACCGCTCCTGTAAGACCAGTTTTACCTTGAAAGAATTTCAATAAAAAACGACGAAGATGTGGGGCATGAAATGACAAAGGAAATAGAAAACAGTCGGAAATAAATTATTATGTGTGTCATGCACATTGTATCTGATTATATTAATTGACCTAATTCATTTTTATCAATATGCTGTGTTAGCCAAAAATTTAAAAATTTAAAAAATAAAAACCTAACTGGATAAGGTATTTTGGACATATATTTCCCCATTTCTAAATAACACAACCCATCTATTATATCACGCATATCATCTCGTTTGAATTCGTATTAATTACCTCAAATTTCAATAACTGGGAGTAAGATATCGCTTTATCTAGAATCGACTAAGAAACTGTTGCTGATCCCTTGGAAACAAATTCTTACAAATATACAAGTACATATATTTGTACACATTCTTGTACGTATAGCTTTATTATCATTTTAACTACAAGTAACTAATCTGATTACATCCTTTCATATGTAAGCTACAATTTCATTTGCACGATGGTTTTAACATCCTTTCATGGAATTTGAAAAGTATTGAATTGTTATGAATATACTACACTGGGGTAATTTGAAGGAAATACACTTATTCTGAAAAGTTAAATAATAGGACACTTTCTCTCTTTCGATACCTTTCTCACACGTTGTCGTTCGGAAGTTTGCAGTTATTCTGACAAAATGTGCTAGTTGAATATTTGGTACGGTAAGTTTTTTCATAGTAGCAACGTCAGCCCTTCATTTTTATCGTCTATCTGTTGTGATGATGTAACTATTCCTTGAGTTACGAACGTACTTAGAATTGAAACGTTATTTGATGTCAAAATTGCATGCCTTTTCATCAAAATTGGGTGTAAGGTTTTTCTTTAAAATTTTCTTCACTTTCGCTAAATTAATCCAGTATATATCAGGATAAGAGCTTGCTTCGTATTATATGGAAACGCTATTTAGGCAATGTTGACGTTAAATGCCTCATTCCTTTCACTCCTGTCCTCAGCCTCAATCTCCCGGTCACTCTTCAAATGTACTAGCCATAAATAAATTGTAACATGTTTATTGCGATACGAGTACCTAGTGTTATTTCTTCTTTAGATGTTTTCCACAATCCAAAAACATTGCAGTCAACGCAGCTCAATCAATAGAGCTGATGAACAATTGGATTCCCGAAAAGGGAAAAATTTTCACTCATACCTCAACATCCGGACTCGTAGTTCTTCTCGGACTGGTTTTAAACAAGTACTTGGTTTATCCTGACGCTGCTGGCGCGTGATGCTTACCACTCTCCTCTCCGACTCGTGTCGAGGAAAAGACATCGCGGAGCTGTAACATAACATGATTAGTTTTTTTTCTCTAAAAAATTAAATTTTGATTTTTTAAAAATAGAAAATAATAGTAAGGTTCACAAAATTTTTGGGTGTACATATCGACGAAATGTTACTCTTCAACCAAGGTTGATTACGCGGAGAAAGAAGTGAAGAGGGTTTACTACGCTCTGCAACATATAGGATATGACAGATTCAACATCGAGGACAAAGATTTTTTTAATATAAAGGAGCGATACGATCAATAATGTGTTATGGAAGTACTATGTGGGGTCATCGTGTTGTACGTGTACGTAGAAAAACGATTTACTAACTTGGAGCGTTTATGCTTGTTGCGGTTATGTGGATTTTACCGACAGTTTCCACCGATCCGTTAAAGATGTGGGGAGATGCCCATCGACCTACATCTACAGAAGGTAACGTTTCGGAAATTATTGAAGATTACAGGAACAATAAACATAAATGGACAGGAATTTTAAAAAAAAAGACAAGAATGTGAGAAGCCAAATAACATCAGCTTTAATAAACGCTTGGCAGAGACGCTGGACTAAGTCACTTAAGGATAGAGAGACATATGCGTGTATTAAAAACGTCCAGGTTGTGAGGAAAAAAAAAAGAAAATGGTTCCAGACTATCAATATATTTAAAGAGTTTCTAACAGGACTTGGAAATTTTAGAACATACCTCCGAAGAATAGGAAAAATTGATAACGAGACTTGTGTATGCCAAAGAGGATAGAAAACTGCTGCCCACATACTATGGGATTGTGAACTCCACGGAACGGAGAAGGCAAAATTCTTAAAAATTTATACGAAATTGATACGTTAAATTTAAGAGATAGGGAACGTGTATTCAACAGTAAAGAAAAATTCGATCTCTTTCATCAATTTGTAATACACTATTAGGGGCACTTTTACAGATTAGAAAACGCAAAAGGATTATAAGAGATGCATTACATTTGATCCTTTTAATGACTATTATTGAAGACAAGGAAACCTCTTGTTGATAAATAAATAAATAAAAAAAAAGAGAAAGAAAATGAAGATATTTTGAAAATTAATACAATGTTGAGGGGAAAGAACGTGCGATTATCCTTTCTCCCTTTCTCCCTTTCTTCTCGCTACTCCATGTCACATGACAACGCTCTCTCCTCCCCGTGCAACCCTCTCTTCAAATCTGCCATACCGCCTCACCGTCCTTTCCGTGCCATTGCTACCAACCCCCGCGGCGTCTCCTTCTTCTCTTATCTCCGTGATTTACAGCCCCATTTATTTTCATTTCCTGGCATGCCGCCGGGGGTTGCCGGGGGCTGCTGTGCACGTTCGCTCGTAGCCTTAGCCTTGCTCGCGACTTCCCACCTTCACTTTCGTGATCGTCACCCCGTAACCCTGTTTTCTGTGCCCGGCATATTTCTAAAGGGAGTAGTGAACAGAAACAAATACGAAAATTTGTTGCCATCAGAGGAAACATTTCCCAAACGTATGTAACACTTTTGGCGGCGATGCCTGTATGTCGTGGAGCTTTACCCGTGTATTTAATGAGCATTTTAACTAACCTGTGAGCATCGTAACTAATGTTTGTAGGGCCAGTTGAATTATTCTTATCTTCAATCTATATGATACATCGGTGTCATCAACACCCATCCTGACCCGGGTTTTGCTCCGGTTTTCCTTCTGGTAGAGGCGGATTTCTTATACAGTTTCTCTAGGCTTTGCCTAGGGGCATATTTATTGTAATAATAAATCGTGGATTTAGTGTTATTTCAATTCTTATGATTTTTAAACACTATACTCAGAATAATCTACACTTCGATAATAATTTGAACATGTAAATTTCTTGCGTTAAATTACAAACATATTGACATTATTAGTATTATAACTCGGAGCTAACATTTTATCTTATCTAGGAATTTTTGCTGAAATTTTTGAATCCGCCTCTGCCTTAGGGCCCTTGATCGGAATTGATGGGATGGTCCCTTGCTTGCTTCCGGAGAGTAAATTAGTTTATTGTCATCCACGTGGTCATACGCAGTTCGTACTGCTTTTTTGACAAAAAATTTATTATTATTATTATTATTATCATCAATTCTTCTACTTTCAATCACAAATGAAAATTGTCCATAACATTGTTCAAGATATTGGACTACTTTGTGCTGGAAAATTGTCATAAGAGATCTGAATCACTGTTATTCATCAAGACCTCTTCCATCGGCTCGCTCAACGTAATTGCGCCAGGAATAACGTTAGCGCATCCAGCAAGCAACAAGGGCGGAGAAAAAATACGCACCTCGATTCTTAATATCGATAATTAAAGAATAATCGGAATAAGGATGCTCTCTATAGTTTTTTTAGGACCTAAAAGGTTAGCGTAAATCCACCGTCTACCATTGTCGTGCGACATACCAGAAAAGTCAGGTGGTGTTTTAGAGAACAAGAAAACATCCGACGTACTAGATACTTCCACACCTACTTCACGTGCAATACGGTAAACACCGCACGACTCAAAAGAGCTAAAAAGTTGTTACATATTTTAATAAAACAAGATGAGGAAATTATGAGATGTAATAATTGTAATTAAAATTGAACAGCTTGTATTACTTGTATTAAATAGTAGAAATTTGAGTAATTTGTTTATTCTTCTTAAGGGAAAAATTACAAAATACTATATTCAACGTTTTGAGTATAGGAGTACGCTTTAAGTTTTTATCCAGACGTGTGTGAAGTTTTGTATGTGAGCGAAATTCTGTGGTAAATAAATCAATGTTTATTCTATAAATGTGTTTTCCGTTAGTTAACAGTGTAACAGTAAATTCGATAAAATACCGTTACTTTTTACCATAGCTTCTACAGGCATATTTAGGCAACCCACTGAATAATTATTATACGTACCTATGCACCTGAGGGATTCGTCATCTGATGATTGTGTTTATTCCACAAAAATTTAATTAAAAAGAAATAACACGATAAAAGGAGAAAACAGATAACAATATTGCAAATGATAGGCTATTGAGTCCCTTAATCCACAATTATAGTAAGGAAAGTTTTAATATTGACTATTTAATTATCTCTTTTGGGACCAAAAATTATAAACGATTGTGTACGGGATAAATGGCAAGACAAAGATGTACAAAAATTATTTACTGGGAAAACGTGATTTCAAATCGAATGGAGCACAGTTACACGTATAATAATTATTTTTAAAGACAATAAGAGGAACTAGAACGATAAATAGTGTCCACATCCATTTATCGGTATCTGGTAGATTTTTCCTGAGCCACTGCAGCCTGTTACTCTTGGCCACTAACGCCTCATTCGTCGTTCATAACGCGCGAACGGAAGTGACGTCATTGTCCACGAAGAACGATTGGAGCGGAGGAATGCGCATCTCAGATCGCCTGATGGCTGTGGAACGGAGGCGAGCGGCAGACGTCTGTCACTCAACATCTGCCTTCACTCTTGCGCACCAGTCGCTATCGTCTCTCAAGAGTAAAAACAAAAAACAAAAAGTGTGTTCTGTTTTGTTTTCTTCTTTTTTTTTCTCCATACTCCAAGGCTGTTGTCAACCATTCAAATAACAACAAACATAGAGAACTAAAAATAGAATCAAGAAATCGATATTTTAATGTTATCGCAAAGAAAACAATATTGGTTCATATATTTATATACTACCAATGATGAAAGGTGGGGAGATTTCAGTAAACTAACGCCCCACGTTTTATATACTACATCGTGCTCTGTTCATAGAAGGTGTCTGAATTACCGTTTTATACGAGTTTCAGGGAGGTTGTTAAGGTTACCGATACAAAATTAAATCTTCTAAACATCTAACAATTTGTGTACATGGATGGAAAATACATATTATTAATTTCTATACATATATGCTTATACCGATTTTAGCTTGTCAAAACACACCTCATCGGCCATTTAAGAAATGTGTTTAATATTTAGATGAAAAATTTAATAATGCTCTCTTATTAGAATAAAATTCGTTTCAGAAATAAATTAAAAAACAGACATTAATTTTCAAAATATTTTGTGTAGAGATCACTAAATATCCTGATAATATATTTAATTTTTTGCAGTGTCTTGTTCGCAGTAATAATATCAGACAGCAGATCACCATTTCAAGTTACGTACGGATATAGAGATTACTGTAATTATAATAATAACTGTAATCAGCATATCAGACCGTGCTGATTATGAAGTCAGTTAAGTGAGTTCACAGTTTATATAACTCATTATAAATAAATTTTTGCAGCAACTTGGTAATTTCTTAAAGAAAATTTTTTTCCCAATTCTTCTACTTCGAAGAAAACCGTTTCCCACTCCTCTTTTTCGTTTTTCTCTTACAGTTTTTATCACTTCGATTGGAGTTTGTGGCCTGCAATGAAAATTCATGATATACTTGTGTTCGACTAAGTCAAAATAATGTATGGCTTTATACATCAACGTGACGCAGAGTAAGATTTGTCACAAAATAAATTTGAGATCTTAAACCACAGAAAATATATCATCCAAATAGAAATAAATTACTCGTATGATGAATACTGATGTTCTTGAAAGACTTGCATTTTGTATAATATACCATGATGACTAGAAGATACAGGAGCGGTAGAATTGAAGCATCAAAAATGTAATTCAAAGTCACAATTATTACAATGTTATTTGTTTCGTTTATTTTTAATTACGCTTCAAAGCAAACACTTACTATCTAAAGCCACTTTAATTTCACTTGGATGTATCTTTATTGATTCACTTTAATCATACCCAAACTTTAATTAAAATTCAAGGTCTTCTGTTTGACCTTTCGAAACGTCTGCAAAATTGACAGTATCCCCAGAATAAAGCCATAATCCTCGCCATTATGGATGCAAGAGATTATACAAGAGATAAATAAGAATGATCCTCCTGTAAATCCCACCCCTTCCTAGTCTTCTTTTTATTGCTTCCGGGCAATTATCTTTTCCGGCGGAATTTTGAGCCGCCAGAAGCTCAAAGCGATGATTCAAGGTGCCGGTCAAGGAGAGAATTACGTTGCAGATCTGGAAAAATATCGGGCAAATCTTTCAAATAGTTTTGTAGGAACAATAAATGCTTAAAGTAAAATGTTATTTTGTTAATATATTTACGGAAAATTCGATGCTCACCATATACCTAGGAACAGTCACCGGAAGATGACTACTTTTCAATCGTGTGTGTTTCTTCTTAATTTTGTTCATGTATTTGCGTAATGTTCGATATTCGAACAAATTGCAAATAAAGAAGTATTCAAAAAAAACATTTTAAAAAAAATTCTAATTACACTCCTAGTTCTTAACTTTATTTCATGTAAAACACAGTCTGAATGTTACACGACATCTCAATGATATACGAGATTATTCATCCATGCCACTTCATTACTCGCATTGTATAAAAATAAGATAATAATATATTAAACATTTCATTGATAAAGTCTCAAATTAAAGACCGGGATAAATATGTCCTAAACAATCTATGGGGACTGCAATCAAAAAGAAGAATATAATTCTCGTATCATTTGAATACCTAGTGTCGGTAAATAGTATATCATCATTTGAAAAAGAAATCAACGTTCTTCTTCTCAATCAACGATTAGTCTTCAAATTTCACTGACATCAATTGTAATAGTTGACATATTAAAATTAATAAATGTAATTTTACTAATCTGTATTATTTTTTCACGTAAGCAAAAACAATATCATGGACTCAGGGAACATTGAATGAATACTAGTAAAATTGACGATATGCATATGCTTTTCTCCACTATCAACTCAGCATTCTCAAAAATGGAAATTAGCATTGTGAGATGTATTTAATTACATAAACGTTTTTTAAACCCCTGTTCTCAAGAGTACCATTCCAGAGAATTTTAACTTTATAATTCATATTTGAGTGTCCCTGTTCACATCCTTTAAGTTTTCCTCTTATAGACTGTGTCACTTTGCCATGCCTACCGCGTTATCTACCATTTTTTGTATTTCCTTTTTCATTAGCCCTATTTTAATGCAATACTCCTCCAACGTCTAAAAATAGTTATTATTTAACACACTCAATTCTGTCATGTATAATAATCGTGAGCACAGTCACAATATGTGTCCGACGGTCCGCTTTTTTCTGTACAGATACTCATATGATACCTTTCTTAATATCCGGTTCAGTTAATTGTCTGGGGAGTTTTTCTAAATGTTTAAAAAAAATTCTAATGGTTCTCCGCGTAATCGAGCGTGCTTATGAATTGGAATGTCCAGGGACTCTGATCCTTTTTCCCATCTCAGTTGGCAGGGATAAGCGGAAAGGGTTCTTTTATTGCCACGATTGTGTTGGTTCGTATAGAGAAGGCAAACTATTAGACGACCAAATCCCATTTGGCGTGGCCTCATTTTTTACTTTGTCATCTGGACTAAACCCTGTCAGAAAGTTTTAATTCCTTAACATTAACTAATAGAGACACGCGTATAGGGGGCTTGGTTCTATATATGTATATTCTTTAAAAAGTATATTCGAATCGGAATATTATTTTGAAAACAGGACACTAATATAACTATTTTCTAGGTAATCAACGATTGCATCACAAAATATACTACTCACTAAAGGGTCTCAAAGGTCAAAAATATCTTACAATAAAGACAGTCGATATCAAGTAACAATTAACATACTAAAATTTCGTTACTATGTGCAAAGGAAGGGGAATGTCCTCCCCACAATCCACGCCTTGGATGGTGTCTTCTTCAACCACTAAATTTACTCTCCCAAACCTCCTTGATGAAAGAAAAGCACAGAATAGCAATTGCATTTTTTGGCGCGAAAGAGGATTTTTAATGTATCACTTTAATTCGTAATTATTGACGAGAGGTAATTGCACATTACGCGTAAGGTAGTTTACGATATCTCCTTGGTTTGTTCTGTGAGAGAAGCCGTCATTCGTTTCCTATCGTCATATGTTCAAAAGTAAAATACCTATGGAGATTAAGTGGTTTGAGGGATTTAAAAATCTGCAGAGGCAGCCTCCAGATACAAGTGCCTTAAAATCTGCCTCCAAAACAAAGAGTAATTTCATTTATCATAAAATATTATCAGTATATACATTAGCACCATACGTTTTCGCTGGAAATTTACTAGAATATTGTCCTGAATAAAACATAGCAAAATCAACATTGGCTAGGCATTTTTGTTAAAAAAAACCTTCCAGAACTCCAGAGATTTCAGGTTAAATATCGGGCCTTTTTTGCCAGCGCCTGTCTTTTACTACTCTCAGAGAAGTTCAATTTCAGGATGGGAGTGATAATCAAATTCTGATCTAATCATGTCAAAATAATTAATAATGTAATCTAGAATCTCATATGTATAATTGTTAAAATAAGAAACAATCTACTACACATTGAACGTAAGTATCAAGAGAATCAGTATATGAATAATCTTCTAGATGTACAAAATTACGGGAATTTATTAAGATCATTCGGGAAGACTACGAAAACATTTGTAATGAACATAACACATTTGTTTACGAAGTCCGTTAAGAGTTGCGCACACAGGCATTATTCCTACGGGCTTATATTAAGTCCGAGCCATATATATTAAGAGTTAACCATTCAACAGAGTTTTGAAACCGTATTCAGTCTGTACAAAAATTGTGACACTACATTTTCTTCTGCTCTCTCAAAACCTTAATTATACCCAGGGATTACATAACATATTTAGGGTATTCAAAAAGGTTGTTTTTTAAAAAAATGATGAACTGTATTATAGTTATGTGCTTTCAAAAAAATTTTTTTTTAAATTAATTAACGAAACAATTCTATTTAATGTTAAAACCCGTGAGCGATGAACTGTGTTATATTTATATGTGCTTTCAAAAATGTGAATCATTAAAGTTTTAAATTCGTTCACGTGAATGAAGATGGAATTACTGTTTGAATGAGACATTTTCTGAGAACTTGTCTTGAGTCTTTCAAGTAGTTTAACATCGTTTGTGAATTTTGAAATTTATAATAAAATGGTAATTGTACCAAAGGAGATGTTAGTAAAAGAGTTGTGTTCTCAATTGTTAACTTACTTCGTCGTCATAAAAGTTATTCTTCTCGAGGGTGTGTTATTGAATTTCCAGGACACTAGAAAATAATTCCACAAGATACGATCTCCGGTTTCCATTTGATGCTTCTCCAGCTAACCTAATTTTAATTTCTTTTTACCTTGAAGACAATAAAATATGTTGTGTAAGAACTGAATAAAATGAAAAACCATCCAGGTAGAATAATATGTGACTAGTAGATCGAATGTTATAACTGGATTCTTCAAACAAACAGTTTTTATAGTATAAATAAATAGTTTTTATTCCTAGAATTTGAATAACAAGATCTGAAATGTATGTACAGAATATGCAATACCCACCTACACATAGTAAAACAAGTCTATCATTTTTAACGCTATTCTGGGCAATTTCATGATGAAGTTACAATTCTATCTGATCCATTATATTTATTAATAATAAAATAATAGTAAAGTCGGTTCTTTCATAATTCTTAAATACACAAAATGCTTTTTCGTTCGCTTTGTGAACATCATCAGAGCTAAACACAAATATAAAAGTACAGAATCAAAATTTGAAAATACATTAAGAAAAGCGATAAAAGTTTTGAGACCAGTAGGTTTTAGGAAAAGTAGACTGTCTCTACATACAACAATTGTTGTACAAGATTAGAAAAAGAATTTTTACACAAACATTATAGAAAGAAACATTAATGTTAATCTGGAATACATATTCGAGATAATTTTTTTTCTCATAATAAGTGGTCATACACCTTTAAAGTACTGAGCAATACAGAGCAATAACACACGGAAACTGCTACAAAACGAAAATTCCAATTGTGTTTTATCTTAAACCGTGTGTGTTTCCATATCAAACAAAGTAGAACGTTTGTGGCAGATATTAATTTTATACAGAGAGAGAATAAAAGTTCAACAAATCAAAATTGAAATAAGAACATGTATTTGATATATTTTTCTCCCTCATTTTCTTCGTAATTACAGACTTATAGGATTGTAGTAAGCGTGCTCAAGAGAATTTTCTAAATTTCTCATTTTTATTTGTACAGATCTTTATTCAGACGATTTTAAAATATTTTTTCCGTAATTTATTCAAAGGTTAAGTAGTGCTCCATGAATTTGTACCAGTACTAGACAACATTTTCACCAGGATTATTTTTGGTATCAGTTACCAAAAGTGTGTTCCGTCACAAATTGACACACTACAGCAATATCTTTACAAGACGTAATTGATATGGTGCGAATTCTTGGGGATTGGTCAAATTAACCCGTCAACGCAACGTTCCGCTTGTGTTCGGATTCTTCCTCAAGGCTAGTTATTTAAGTAAAATAACTATTTCATTGATTACATCTAGTAATCTGGAGTTACGGTGACATCTAGTTACGTTAATTTAACTATCAGTGCTAATGAAAGTGGCAATGCGGTGGTCAGTAGTCGTTAGTACAATACTTGACAGTAGGGCAAATGGAACCAGACGTCACCGCCATTATACATGACTATATACAAGAAAAGAAATGTAATAGTGATTTTCATTAATTAATTAGTTTTGATAAGGATGTAAATACCTCCAAGTTATTAATTGTGATTTAATTCGACCAAGAATACATACCATTATTTAGCGTTACTCTTTCTCGTAGCACCTATGTATATCTCAAATGATAACTGATGACTCACACGGTTCATTCATCTTCCAATAATAGTACCCGAAAACACTGTATATCTGAATAACTTCAATCCGCATATATCATCCGCAAATACGCAACTTTCTCTTTCCGAACACCTCGCTCCTTTTCGAATCCCCGCCATAGGAATGGAACTCCACGCGATCGGCTCCCGCTTTTCACTCGAAGATTAATGACATAAAGTTCGGTTGTGAACCATTATCCCTCGTCGTCCTTAGATCTCTTGCGAACAACAGCCGAGTCTTCGTCGCCTGCCTTGGAAACTCCGTCCGTTCTGCCGTCGACGGAGAGCCTCGTGGGAAAGAGCACTTCCCGCCTTCCTGGCTTATTCGTCGTGCGCCTAAGCGCTGTTTGTCTACTTTATTGGAGGGGCCGCTACTTTTCCTCGGCGCGCGAGAATCTGCATTGCAGAGCGAACCTGAGGCGGACCTCGCGTCGACCAGGAGTTCCCCACTGCAAATAAAACAAAGGGGGAAACCACTTTTCAAGAGTTTTCTCCGAGTGTTTTGAATAAAGAACGCATTATGCCGAGGTTTTCGGGGAACAGTTGGCTTGTTTGCTTGCGCCGTTGCTTCGTCGGTGCAAAAGAAAATCTGTTTTCGTTAGTTTGCGATGTTGAAATTGCCTCGGAAAAAATATAATATTGTTTTTTACATGTCCTGTCCAGGATCGGTTCTGGATATACTAGATACTATTGGATAACGTCTACTAATTTGTAGTTGTGAGTCCGGAAGTTTTAATTGGAAATTTCACTGATTTTTTTCGTCCTTCAACCACAATATTTTTTTTATATTTTTATCTCCACTTAAATTAAATTACAAAGCATTCATTCATAAACAATCAGTTAATCAAATTAATTACTTCAGCAAATACCAATAGCATTTTATTCGGAAATGGGAAACTTGTAATTTGTTACTTGTTAAAATTATTCGGTTCAATAAAATGAATTAATTTATTGAATTACGATATTAGAGCACACAAATTAATTAATTACTTTTATTTGTTTCTTCATGTGTATATAATGCAAATTTTAAACATACAAAATATGTTCAAAGGATATTTAAATGCTTAACCCTTTGGCTAGAATAGAATTAGTCAAGAAAAAATAGAATAGTTTTATATCAAACCCAATACTGAAGAAGGAAATTGAATTATAGTTTCCCTTATTGGAGTTACATAAGCTTTTTGTGTGCAACACATAAATAAATCATAGATCCGAAATCGGAAAAGATCAACACTTTTGATCTCCTGAACCGACAGTCCCCCCCCCCCACCATACTCTTCGCTGCGATTAAACCCATTCCCTTCCAAACGTCGGGTCATTGAAAAATCTGTGTGAACCAATCGGTCACAAAGAGAATACCAGTTCTCCTGTTGCCTCGTACCATTGGTTTTTTTTCGTGATGTGTCTGAATTGATTCGCAAAATCCCTAGGGTGGGACAGGTTTGGTTGATCTACATTTTACTAAATTTCAATACGCTTTTACACACGTTAGTCAGACTGAGCTGCAGATTGCAATTCCCTCATGCTATGACCCTTGGTGTAGATGGCAAATTGGCTGTGGAGTGAGTGTTTGCATTCAATATCCGTCAGCTTTGTTCGTTATTTTCAACTCTAACATGTCTGTTTTCAAGTTTTATTTGTTGTATTAATAAATGCTGGATCCGTTACTTTTTGAGCAACATTTCAGGGATGCAGAATTCACAGAATATGAAAGGCGCCTCTGATGAAGGAAAGCTTGATTAAAACTTTTGTGGGAACAAATTACTTCTGAAAAAACAACTTGGTCGATACTGGGGATTGAAATGTTTTGAGTTAACTAACTTGTTGCTCTAACACCATAAACACGAAAAGGAATAATCTTATTTTTTTATTGCATCTTTAAATCCATGGGATAATGTAATATCTTAGTTGTTAATGATGCAGTGAAAGTTAATGGATACTTATGCCTAAATGTCACGTGGACCTAATATCTGTAACCATAACAAATTCTATTCTGAAACATAAAAATATGTCGTATATAATTTCTCATAATTTTTTCCATCTTGTGTAATGACTTTGTAGGAATTGTAAGTATGCATAGATATTCTATACGCTATACCATACAAATTTATCTGATTCACTCAATGTTTTATTTACGTAAAGAACTCAAGGTGCTTCAGTGACATAAAATCAATCGCAAAGTTAAAATGTAAATATAATTAAAACTGCGTTCTGTATTAATAATATTTCATTTCGTTAATTGTCCAACGAGACACAACTAAACAGACTTAAGTATCTCCGTCACCCATGTACTTGATCTTCAGTTTATTTAACATTTTCCATAGAACTTTAGTTAATTTTCCCTTAATTAATCTTCTTTAACCCTAGAATACTAACGTCTATGTACCTATAATAAATACTAATTATACATAACATTTGCGTAAAGCTCTTGACTATCTACATGAAATATTGAATAGTAATACTTATCTTTGACATTTATTTTTGAGTAAAGTACAATGCAAGAATTTGATACAAATATTGAATTAGAATCAATAAAAATATGAAGTACGTAGAAATTACGTATAGTTATTACCTCAAAAATTATGATATCATCATTACTACGTACGACAAATAAAGTTCTACTTCCGTTTCCCCAATGTTATTATGTATATTTTTTTAATGAAGCTTTAGGGCTCTCTAACATCAAGGTCATTAGAGCCCTTGCAGGTAAATTATTATGTGTAGCATTTTAGGTAAAATATTTGTAACAGAAATATGAATACCCATTCTGCACATTCTTTAAAAAAAGTCATTTCTTGTTCTTATAACATAAAACGCATCATGTGTTCTATAGTTTTGCGTGGAGTGTTACACAGACACTTTTGTGACCTGATTCGATAAAATATTGCGGAGAGAAAATCAGTTGCGTTGGACACCCGAAGCGTTTGTCTGTTCTGGAAAACTCGGACGAGCGTGAGTCATCGCAGGGAATAGGAGATGTACTCGTCAGATCATAATGGGATACATACACAACGAGAAATCGGAGCTGGATGAAATTGAAGCGTGGAAGACAGAGTAGCAAAGCGTAAAGGAGACCGTAAAGGAGGGGGTGGATGCGAAGTTGGTGGGAGAGAGAAAGGATTTGACGAGGGGTCGAAAGGCACAACCTGGCAGCTGCGTGTTCCTCTGCGATAGCGCCTCCTCCACATTCATGAACCTGTGAAGTACTGCGCTTGGATGGACGGACGGACTACGAGAGAGAGAGAGAGAGAGAGAAAGGGGCAAAGAGACATAGGGCGTGGATGAGGAGGTATCGAAGCACGTGATGGGTCGACTTTACATTAAAATTCTTCTACAATTAACGTATATACATAAGATTTTTAAAAACTCACTCCGGAGTTACAGTTAACGCACGAACACAGAAAAACTATCTGGTATTTACGATATTATATCGTAACACGTTTGTGTAGTTTCTGCTTTTTTATTCGTAATTTTTTGTATTTACATTTATGTTTAACATCATGTTCAATTGTCCTGTTGTTATAATTTGTATGACGACGACTTCAACATAAAATCGAAACGTTGTGAACTTAAAATTACAAAATATGTGGTATTCATCCGTTAAAAGTCGTAAGTCTTTATTTATATAATTTCAGTATATCAAATAGAATTATTTACGCATATCATAATGAAGGAAGTAGTCATTGGAACATATTTATATGTAACGCCTAAATATGTATCCTCTTGAGTTATGATAAAAGAATGCTACAAAAATTCCCTTAACTCCTTTATCCTCAACTTCGCCCACTCTACTTGTCAAAACTATTAGTTTCTAAATTTGCTGCTACCGAGCTCATCTGACACTAAAATTTCTCTGCTTATTAGTGTAAGTTCGTTTCCTTCATTGGAACAATTAAATGAGAGTTTATTTTGTTGTTATGATTCAAGTGGTTGATACATCTCTTTAAGTTTTTTTCTAGCGAAAGTAGAATTAAATCATTAACATATCTGATATTGGTGTAAATAAACGGAAAAGACACATTTATTTTCGACTTTAAAAATCATACTTTATCGGCCATTTATTTAGAAAAATTGAAATAATTGTTGGTGTTTAACACAAAAAACAAAATTCTGCCAGAAGATTCAGCTAGAAGGCATCTGGAGCTGGAAGCAGGATCCTAAGAACAGCGTTTTCACAAGAGTGAATGCAAAGAATATCACTGCAATAAAAAATACACCTATTGTTGAAGCAGAATTAATCTCATTGGAGCTTATAGAAAACAAAATTTCATTGTCGTGAAGAATTTCAATTGCCTCGTCAATAATAAGTTCAATCAAGAAATAATTCACACTATTTATAATGTGAATGTTAAATAAATGTTTCAATATGAAAAAAATGAACATAAAACAAATTATATACGATACAATACGTATTTTTTATTCTTCGACACGTTGCTCGTACAAAGGCAGCCCTAAAAATATACAATAAAAAAGAAACAAATGAATACCATATTATTCGACGGTCAAGTCGAGCTACCGCCGCGCTCTCTGACGCAAGAATTCAGAAATATTTCCTTCGAAGCCTAATAAGTTTCAGCCGGTCACTGGCGCGCCCAGGTGGCGTAATTTTAAACTACCCGTTTGCGAGGGAGTAGCAGCTATGATATGATTCAATGTTGTTCCAGCGGCGGTCAACAGCTTACTGAAGAATATTTTACTATATCTTCAAGGCGGGAACGTCAATTCAGCCGAACTGCGCAAGCGCGTGTCGTACCTGCACGCAATAGCTGGTTGAACATTTCAGGTGTACTTTATCTGTTACCTGCATGATCATTTCGAAACAGTTGGTGGTGGAATACGTTACATGTTATGGACCATATGAATATGAACCGCTGTCTAAACCACGATTATATTACGAATTTAGTATATTTTTTACGGCATTTTCATTTGTTTTTCTCTTTTACCAATAAGTCGCCGGATATTACATAATATATAATATGTATTGCAGTTATATTTTCACATAATACACAAAAACGTTCATTTTTTCCGAATTTCTGACTCTAGCCTTTCGGAATTCATAAAAGATCTGGCAATCAGGCAGATAAGATAACGGATTGCCATCGAACTAAAATATAATGAATGAGTACTAGGCGTTATTTTATTTATCATACTGTAACTAAGACTATGAAAAATATGAGAAATATTGTAGAATATTTTGCATCTCTAGTTTCATTTGGTAGTTCAGGGTTCCTATATTTTTCTGTTATATCAAGGTCTTTGGGAGCACAAAGCGTCTATCCATCCGCAGGTATTTCAGACCTATCAGAAGTTACATAAACGAAGAAAATAAGACACAGTACTGAGATTGTCAACTCTTTATAGACTAACAAGGCATAATACAATGTAACAGATAGATCTCGACTCGCAGCCCTGTTACGTCATCTACATCAAATGATGTGATCAAAGAAATTCCAGGAATACGATGTGATGGTAATTAAATGAGGGAAGCATTTTGTAAAGGTAACACAAGAACAAGAGCGTGGCGGCAGCGTCGACATTCAAGGTGAAGCAGAGAGTGCGAGGGTAGGAAGGTGGTGGGTGGGTGGGTGGGTGTGGGTGGTGGCATTGACCCACGTTGGAGAGCGCGGACGAGGCGCATTGAGAAGGCGGCGGCTACAGCAGACGGATCCATTGCGGACGGGGTCACTGGGGTATGTGGGAGAGAAGAGCGAGGAAAGAACGCTATCATTTACGCATATCAAACTGAAGAAAGTAGTCATTGGAAAATATTTTTATTTAATGTCTAACTCTGTACCCAGTGGCGAATCTATGGGGGGAGGTGGGGAGGGGCTATAGCACACCCCCCACCGTATTTGGACCTGAGCTCTCAACAGATAAAATTAAAGTTGATAAATGGCATAATTTGTAAAAGTGTTACGAGATTAATAATTGTTATTAGTTATAATTGTAATTGTTATTAATAATACCATATTAATAACATTAATAAATAATTGTAACTGTTATTAACAATACCAGATTGTTAATTATTGACTTGATGCATTTTATTTAAAAATAATATTCATAAAATTTGTGTTGTAAAACCATAATTTTTAAACAGAAATGCTCCCCAGTAAGCCCTTGACTACTGGTTAGATCCGCCACTGTATGAACCCGCATGAGTTTTGAGAATTTTTGAACCAATCTTTTATCAAATCTCCTCTATCCGCAACTTCGCCACTATGCATTTGTCAAAACTATTAGTTGATAAATTTACTGTTACCGATCTCATCAGACAATTAAATTTTAATACTCTGCTTATTCGTCTGAGTTCGTTTCCTTCATTATAACAATTAAATGAATGTTTATCTTTTTGTTTTAATAAAGGTGGTATAATACGGGTGTTCTAGCATAAGAACAACTAAATCACTAAAACGTCTAAAATTAGGGAAAATAAACAGAATAACACGTATTAATTTTCAATTTTAAAAAAATCATACTTTTCCAGATATTTAAATAAAATTTTAATTTTTTGAGGGATGATACATGATATCTATTTCAATTTCTGCATAAATGAGTATGCCAGAGACAAAATGAGAAAAGTATCTGATAATAACAAGACGAGCGTGCGCAGTGCTTGCAAGTTACATTCTAGACATTTTTATGAGCGGGCGGTTTCGGATATTTTTCACGCCTACAACTCAGTCAAAAACATTAAATAAATCTTTATTACACATTTAATTTCCCTCTCGAAAAGTGTCTGGCGTTTCATTGAGTGGTCAACGCCCATTCCAACTCGATAGGCAATGGCACACCTTGTCTTCGTCCACTATGTGATACTAAGAATATGCTCCGTTAAATAAAATTTGAAAGTTAAGAATTTAACAATTGAAGAACTATTTCTGACCTAACATTGTTGCGTCTTTCTTTATTAGTGTCAAGTGTAATGTGTCATTTAGGAATCTTACTAATGTTCACAAAAATATGTTTTTGCATAATGTGTACATTTTCTTATTTCCTGTGGTCGGTTTTTCGTTTTGAGTGATGTGCCTCCGCTTATTTTTAAATAATAGACCACTTTCCCCTTTCTCTCATATTACGTCGTTTCAGTTTATATTTTAATTTTTTCGGGGATTGTATGACATACATATGTAAATTTTCTTGTTTATTGTGCAGTATAAAACAGATGTATTTATGATATGACCCATTGCATAATATTTTAATTTTACGATAATTGATTAACTTCAAAAAAAATATTTTAAATGGGTACCTATAATGTATTAGATGCAAAATTCAACCTTATTATATGGCTCATACACATGAAAAAGCTTTGGTTCGTAAAGTAGACGGTAAGAAATTCGTGTTTAGGTTCTTTGTGTACATTTCTTTAATACATTTTATTTGTACGATCACCAATGTTTAAAGATCTCAAAGGAAATAAATTTCTTGTGGAAAACTTTTTCAAATGTTTTGCTGACATGGAAGACAGAAAGAGTAGTTTTCCCTTCTAGTGAAGAATAAGGGATGATTAAATGTTCGTAACCAAGACCGTAAAACCGCTGGAATGGGTTCGAGGTAGAAAAGCAGTGGTGATAGCACGTCTTGTGAATCATAGCTCAGTAATGCAGAATAGCTGCTTTAGTAGTGAACAAAATGACATCTCGTTGCAAATAAACACAGTAGAAATTGTATTGCTTTTGTATTACATGCTCGACATAGATATTGCTTAATTTATTTTATTATTATTACTTATGTACGTGGAATGGGACATTCTCAAGAATTTATTAAAGTTAAATTTTTGTTCACTTAATTTGACTAGACCTTTTTTCGGTAACAATCAGAAGTAATTTTAAAGTTATAAAAGTTTTGTACTTTGGTGATAACAATAGACTTAGGTGGATTTTTCTTAATTACAATTTGTAATCATTTAATTTTTAATATCTGAAGTTCTTAATTTTTCTAATTAATTTCTCATATATCCTCCAAATTACTTGCTACAGTTGCAACTTTCTTCTAAATACTTTTAAGCATTTCAGCGATTTTAACTTAAATAGACTAAAAATTGCATAATGTATTACGTCATCCCTCAGACATCCAATCAGTGCGCGAGTTTACCTTAAAAGTGACCAAAAAAATTCTTCCACTAGAAAGGAATCAATGATGTGAAAATCCATTGTACTTTTTCTTTACTTCACATAATAAAATTAATTAAAAGAGTTGGAAGACGGAATAAAGTTTGACTCTCGACACGTTAAATCTCCCACCGCACTTGCATCTGTCTGAGTACATAGCTCCATAACAAGCAACTCTCCAAAACTAAAATTAGCAACGGATGGTAATCATGACGTTCGCAAGACTCGGGGTCCTACTCATCGGAGTACAGAACAGCTGGGAAGACGCTTTCCAATTAGACGAACACCGTCGCTTTAATTTGGCTCTCCTTTTCTCCTCCTTCTTCTTTTTTCTGCTTCGTCGCTCTTCGCCTGCCGCCTTCCTCATTTCCTCACTCGTAACTCCGAAGGCGGCCAAGGGAAAGATGGTTCCCCAGACGAAAGACCGTCCACCTGCCTTGGCCATGCCCATGAATGATTCTCGAACACTTTCGTAATCATTGGCAAACCGTGCCAAAGTCATTGCCAAAGGTAATTTCTGACAGTGAACAGTATGAATGTCTTACACGCGTGAGAAAACATGTTCGACTAACAGCTCACAAGCGCCAAAAGATGTAAACTTGATTGACAAAGTGACAGATAATGAGTCCAGAATTGATGAGCAATTTCGATATAATTAACCAATCAATCCATTAAATTCACCAATCAATAAAACATTTAAGAGCGATAAAACTCTCGCTCAGAACTAAAAAAAAGACACAAATTCAAATCATCCGGGCATTTATTGGCTATAAATAATTTATGATCGTAGAATCAAGTTAGTATTGTAATGATGAGTTCTTAAGTTGTCTCATAAACGTAAATAAAAACTTAAGAAGTCTAAAACGTTATTTATGATTACTTTAGCAAATTATCCTTTTTGAACGATATAGTGAGAAAAAATATTAGATTTGTACTTTTGATTTGGAAGTTAGCGAAAGCGAATAATTTTTTAGTAGTTCGGAAATGATCTGACAATTTTATATTTTACCGTTCTATCAAATATTTCTTTACGGATTTCGCTAACGAGATATTTGGAAATAAAGTAAAAATAACGTGACTTTAATTTCTTGCAACTCGTCTCATAAAAATTTAATTTTACACTTAATGTTTTATTTCTTTTGGTTTAGTAAAGTTCAACATTTGGCAGGATTCGTGAGGAGAGTAGATATTTTAGAATGAGATACATTAGATTGTCTCTTGAAATGTGTAAGTGAAATAACAGAAAATGCGATTTTTTGTGAGGGCAATGACTATCTACATAAATATGAAATTCCATTCTGGTAATTTCATTTTAGTCCCACGGAATATTCTACAAAATTATCCAAATAACATTCGTATTCTCTAATAACTTTCAAAAAAATGTTTTGAAACACAAGAAAAGAGAAGTATTTTCTTGTGATGATGTAGGGTCTACCGATCTACCGTAATATTCGTATTAAATGTGCACGATGACTTTAATGGACATCTTTTTTTTTTTTCGGTTATATCAAAGAACATAGGAGTTATTCCATTGCATTGTTCCGTCGCGATGACGTTTCCCTTCAGTGCCACCAATCGCACGAACCAGAAGAGAGAAGTGGAAACGAGATTGGAGTCGTAAAATGGAACTAGGAAGTAGATATATTAATTCAGGAGGAAATGAGTCATGAAATATTGCTCGATGAATCGGTATCATTACCACGTTATTACATATTGCTACCCTCAATAGTATCTAGATTTCTCATAGATGGGATTGGGAAATATGGTTTACATTCTTGCTGGTGAAATTAATCGACAAATCAAAGTATAAAATTGATAGGTTTTCTCTAAGTTCCAAAATATTATTTAAACGCCTATTTGTGAATCACGTCATTTTATTAATAAATACTTAAAAGAGAGCCACATTAATTTGGATATCGAATCCCCATTAATTTGATTTTGTTGTGGCACTATGCAGGTGAGAAGAAAAAGAGATACTTAATCTGGAACGTCAACTTCAATCATTCTTGTACAGTTTATTGATACCCCTTTGAGCTCGATAAATTAGCCTTAAAGATCAAAGCACAATCATTTTCTTGTCAATTGACTTTTATGATCAGATGATGATTGATCTGATTCCGCGATGTATTACTGACGATATAAATATTATAATTGTGACTATATAAGTTGATGTATTAATAAAATAAGATTTAAATAAATCAGAAAAAATGATACAAATAAATAAAATGACGATATACAGAATGTTGTCTATTAACCCGGAATCATAGTATCATAAATGAAAAAAATTATTAGAATTTTCCACTTTCCCACCTAAATGTGCATGACTTTCCTCTAAAATATCTGATATCTTCATACCGATTGTATGATCTGTCCTAATTTACTACGTTACTATCATGATTCTTCTATTGATTACAGTTATTTCATCCGATGGACAGTTTTTTTTAAGAATAACGTTAGAGTCTTCTTTTACACAAATGCACAATTCAACGAGTGCATTTTCATATTTTTACTTACTAATGGTAGCGTTAATCTTAGAATAACGTTTTCCATCTTCCCCAGATGTGGCGGATACCAGCACTTGCCTCATCTACAGAAAATTTAGGAGTACAAGCAGAACGGACAGGACCTGCCCCCTGGGGCATGTTTTCCTACAAAAAGAATTTTTTAAATCAGTTTGATTCCTCGTGTCAAAACCTTATATCAAAGAAATAAAAAAAATTCTTCTGGTCTTATATAACATATATAAGCTCTTATATATGTCCCAAAAATTAAGTTCAAAAACAATATTCTACGGGTTATCGTATGAAAGAAAATCTAAAATGCATATTATAAAACATTTGATTCGAAACAATATAAAACTTCGTTTTATGAAGAGAGAACTTCGGATCATCTCTGAACAATCTTCTTTCATCTAATTTTATGTTCACTTTATCTTCACCGTACGATACACAAATTGCCGACTGTACAATACTATAATGATTGTACATTTTTAACTGTTTTACAGCAGAAATATTATCTTAGAGCAATTAAAACGGTGTTGTTGTTTTTTCAGAAATAAAAACACATTACTTATCTCTTTAGGTTGATAAATAGAAAAAGACACATCGAATCAAGAATAATTTTGAAAATTAAAATTCAGTAAACGCCCTTTCTGATGAAATGAAAATTCTTCATTTTATTGTAAACGATGAATAGTGTCATATTTCTGGAGTTATTGTTCTTCATAAAGTTCGGGTACGTTACTGTGAAGAAATATAATGTTACAATGAAAAGAGTATAAAAAATATATGTTCATATGCGTTGAAGGAGAAGTCGTAAGGACAAAACATATACCGCTTTAGATGGCACGTCTCTTCATCGACCTGATCGTCGTCTTCATCCCTCCATCCCATATGCCAGTCGCAAACAAAATCACTCCCAAGGCAAGGCAACAGCTGCTCCTTGGTTTAAACTTAGCTCCCGCCTCCAATCCTACTCATTTCCTCCAACCAGACTTACCCCGCAGCCTGCTTCCAAACGCCGCGCCCTCCTGCCACGGCGGAGGAACTTCTAGATTCTCGCGGAGTGATATTCGTATCTGTCGACCTGCAGCTGTTGCTCGATATACGAACCTGCGCCCAGTAGCGGCAGCGGAGAGGGCTATTGGCGTAGGATGGGGAGCAATGCTTGCTAGTTGACGACTGGCGATAAACAAGGAGAGATGTAGACGCCAAGAGAACATCTCAGAATGCACGAAGCCTCAAGAGGGCGAATTGCAGTTTGAATATTGTTTGCTACTGGATTTTGTTATTGATTTACTGGTTTCAAGAGAGGAAATATAAATCTTCTGCTTTTTCTCCACTCAATTTACTTTACTTAACAAACACAATTTATTCTCCATTTTCCTTTCCGGATGTTTATAGATAGTGAGGTATGTTCAGTATTTTTCTCTTATCTTCGTTTGGGAATTTCACGGTACGAAGTAAAAGCTAAATTGCATTTTTTTTTAAATTGCTTTTCTTCGTATAAGTTGGCATGAAATGTAGTTCAGTATATTGTTATTTACGGTCTGTTATCAATTTCTCCCACCAAGGAACGATACTATTCTATTATGCAGAATGATTTCCCAATGTTTCATTCGTATTGTAAAAACAAAATTGTGGAACCGCTTATATTCAAAGAAGGGTGGAAATTAAAAGAATATCAAAATACATTGACGTTTAATATAAAATTGAAATAAAGAAAGGAAAATATAAATATTATATTATAAATAAATATTATTTCAAGCAAATATTTTAAGATAAGAGACAAGAAAAAGAGCAAGAATAATTAATAAGAATTCTTCAATATTAGTATTGAAACACCGTGTATATTTTTTAAAATTACTTCACTATAAAAACACAATATATTATACTACATAATCCAAACTCAATAATAATAATAATAATTACTGTATTTAAAAAAATTCTTAATATCGTACTCGTGTATGTTATCTTCCAAATTATAGTATCATTGATTATTTATTCATTATAACTACCCAAGCATGAAAAACAGCTTTTTTTATTAAAAGATTTGTACTCTCATATTCATATGAGAAGTCATAATTCATCACAAGTTTATTGGTCGACCCATCTACACATCGAGGACAGAAGCCGAGATAATTTACTCAATTGAATTGCACTTCGGCTGTCTCTACGGAGTTCAGAATACTCTCTCTCTCTCTATCCCTCTCTCCCCCACTCTCCTCTTCACTATGCCCTCGGAGGATGACCCATGTCTATCATAGGTTAATATGACTGACTGACTGACTGACGGAATAGCGCGGGAGCATCGCGACCTAACGTTGGGTAATGCGGCGCGCCCCGGGGTCCAACGCCTGGGTTGTGCTTGTTCTCTCCAGGGAACCCCGCAAAGCAACTGCTCTAAGCACGGCCAAGTAGATGCTCCACCCGCCTATGAGGTGACGATCAATGGGTCACTGAAGTGATGGTAATACTGTAAGGGCAACCGCAATGTCGAATTCGGAACAATGCACTGGAAGTGATCACTAGTATAAAACGGTATACTTAATTATATCATACAAAATATTGAATATTATTTATGAAATTAGGTTAAAATATATAGATTGATAATGTTAAGTTTTAAACGTATTAAAAGCATCCACTAAATCGTAACTTCTCCGATATGTATGATGTTCGATAATTAATTATAAATACTTTCCTTCATTTTATCTGGACAAACAATCGAAGGAAAAGCAAATTACATTAAATATTTTTTGATTAAATAAATTCATAATTTTCCTATATTACTAAATTGCTTTTAGTTCAGAAGTTTTGCATTTCCTAATTAAAACTCAGAAAACCTAAATCAGAAAAAAACGTCGAAGAAAAAAGTTTATTTCAATGTCGAATAATTTATGTGAATAAATTTTCTCATGGGAATACTATTGCTAGTTTTCTGTATTTTTCATCATTACCTTCTCCTTGTGTTCTTTGGTATTTGCTAGTTAGTCTAAAGGTCGTAGGTCAAACCTTTTCTACTAATGAACCATCTTCTGGATCAAAGAGGTTAGGACTCCACGACTTCTTGACCTCGGTAAAACGAGAGGGATATGACCAACAAACACTGCAGACATTTTCATATCTGGGAACTCCGTAACTCACATTACGAGTACAGCACTCTGTGGGAGTCTGGGAGCAATCTAGGAGTTACGAGTACAACTCCCTCAGGATTGAACTCTGTTCGTTTTCATATGTCGTTCATCAGGATTTCAAGTTAGGTTGCTACCGTAACACAATTTCAATTACGCTCTTTCCCTCCATTGATTGTCCCACATTCGCGGTGACGAAAGAAAGAAAGAAAGAAAGAAAGAAAGAAAGAAAGAAAGAAAGAAAGAAAGAAAGAAAGAAAGAAAGAAAGAAAGAAAGAAAGAAAGAAAGAAAGAAAGAAAGAAAGAAAGAAAGAAAGAAAGAAAGAAAGAAAGAAAGAAAGAAAGAAAGAAAGAAAGAAAGAAAGAAAGAAAGAAAGAAAGAAAGAAAGAAAGAAAGAAAGAAAGAAAGAAAGAAAGAAAGAAAGAAAGAAAGAAAGAAAGAAAGAAAGAAAGAAAGAAAGAAAGAAAGAAAGAAAGAAAGAAAGAAAGAAAGAAAGAAAGAAAGAAAGAAAGAAAGAAAGAAAGAAAGAAAGAAAGAAAGAAAGAAAGAAAGAAAGAAAGAAAGAAAGAAAGAAAGAAAGAAAGAAAGAAAGAAAGAAAGAAAGAAAGAAAGAAAGAAAGAAAGAAAGAAAGAAAGAAAGAAAGAATATAATTATAAAGAAAGATTAAGAAAGAAAGAATATAAGAAAGAAAGAAGATTCCAATTTTCTTCTCATTTTAGGATTGCTATTCAAGTTTCTCCTTCTTTATTAGTATCTTATGGCAGTGCAATTTGTTATTATATATGGGTTTTCCTCTGTTTCCGTAAAGAATGTTCTGAGTATGAACATGAAGTAAAATAACTTAGTAACGAAAAAAAATTTATGTCTACATCACGCAAATTTGTTCCTATTAGAATAGTGATGTATATTAATACAAGTATATTCAAATAAGTCGAATATAAAATGTTTCACTTATAATGAAACACTTATGGCGAATCGTTGATTTTTATTTTCTCGGACCCACTTAAGCTCGCTTCTATCAACCGCTTATTTCCCCGATGGCCATTTACTCATCTGCGCGCCTATTTTTAGATGGTGATAGAAGAGATTTGCATATCACGACCACGCAAAGCTATACTTCGCTAAGATAAATTATCTGTGTAAAGTTGGCGTGTTTTAATGCAATTGCTTTATTACTGGAGGTGCACGGAACTCTTTTAGAACTCGCACGGAATGTGGTCCGATTAGTAAAAACAAACCGAAATCATTTCGAAGTAAATGAAAACATAGTATACGAAGTACGAATGTTGTATGACGGGTATCGAAAAAATTTATGATAATTATATGCTTTCAATTTTGTGTCAGGATGGGAAAACGTGTCTTCCTCGCTACGTTACTCAATTTAAGGACAAAGCATATTTACATTAGTGAGCAAGTGTCGCAGATATTTCCTTCCTTTTCTGCGTTTATTTTCTTCATTTATTTCATTGTTTTGTGCTAAATATGAAACCGAGTGGAACTTACCTACAACGAACAGGAGGGGGAAATACGTATTAGCAAAATTATCCAGGTAAACAGAATATCCAAGAAAATATAAGTGAACTTTCATATTATCGTTCCGAATGTTAGTTCCATTCAATTTGCCATGTGACTAAATCGTTAGTGTTTAGCAAGTATATACGCAAATAACAATAGTATTCTCAGACCTTATAGTAGTAAAGAAAGTGGAATCTTCTCGAATAACTTAAACAAACAATTAAATCGTTTACATAGTATTGTCCATTAAATAGTCTTCATAATTAAATTGAAATACAAGAAGTTATTCAAGTGTGTGCAAGTCATAAAATATTACTTTTACCCGATTTACATAAAATTGATATTACACGTGTATAAGGTCATATTTTATTTATGTTAAAAATCTGATTTCACAGTATTTCATCAGAGTTTTTTATTTTGTACACATTTATATTTCGCTTTGATTTTTACAGAAAATATTTGATACAGATATACGTCTTTCAAGATTTTATCCTAATAAGGGATGTTAAATATTGAGATGGAGGAAATTACGGAGGGCTCTGTAAGATTGAAATTCGATGTAGCTTTATTTTATTTTTCCATAGTTTTATATAATAAAACTATTAACAATGCATGTTAGCTCAAAATGTACATTTAGGAATGCCAATATTATCTCAACCACATAAGTTCATGTTGGTTGCACGAATGTGCTTGGCAATAAAGAATTGATTTATTGAAACAGATTCATGCCTTATCTAATAGACCAAACATAAAAGTTCTTCATAATTTAAAATAGACGTACGGACGTTACGTATTCGATTGAATTGTTTATTGTACTTGAGACCATAGCGATGTTACTACGTCGAATTACTATTCCAAAATTTTGGTAGTGTGTTCCATGAAATGAACCTGTACTAATGAAAAACTTGAATCTATCATTTTAGGAAATTTTGCGCTATTTTTTTAAATTCTACGCTATTTCTCCAAACATCAACATTCTTAGCAATTCTTTCCCTCACTATTTTGAACCTTTTTGTCACTAATGCTGCATGTGTATTTTATTCGATTAAATAGTGTTTTGGATATTCAAGGAAAATTATGAACAATTCAGCGAACAGCGCAGTCAACATAATTATTGCATAATAACTCGTAAAATCACCTGAAAAATGAAGACTGGTGTTTGATCTAATCAATATATCAATTGAACCTATCTTCTTATACTAAATTCCGATTAACTTATTTAATACTAGTAAAGAAACAATACTAATTTATAGTCATTAAGTTGTTTATTTATTGAAAAAATATATTGTTCCCTTTTAAAAAAATAAAAAATTCTTAATATCATATCAAAAAGATACAAATCGTTTGAACACATCAAGTTATTAGCCTAAATGACGCATTTCAATGTCAAATAAATAAATAAATAAATATTTTCTATATACTGATATACCTATCAAAAGGTAAAATATTTTGGAATTATGTCTAATTGAATTCGGATAATTGGTATCACATGTTTTATATGTTACATTTAGCGTATTTATATTATCTCCAGTTTCAGTATTCCTAAATGTGTTACGCGGCCTCTGCATCAACATAATTATATAATCGGAGTTCTTCGTAACACCCATTTTGGAATGATGCAAATTTTGTACAGGGACTCACTTTCATTTATCCTATTCACGTGTTTTTATGTTTCTCATAAATCTCTTCACAGTTTTGTATTTGTTAATACTATTTGACACATGAAAAAGGATTCTTGTGTGGTAAGTGGGAGAAATATTATTTAACAGTGCATTTCCCTTTCTTTTTTTTTAATTCTTGAATTGTAGTGCCAAAAATTCTGTGGAATTATAATTACAAACATTCATGATAGGTCTGTGTGGAAATGGTGTACGTACAGATATAGAACGAACTTTGTTATATTGAATACTTTGTTGTACTGAAGTTACTACAAATACGTGTGATATGATAATACACCAGATCACTGTTTACTGAACTCACCAAAAGTTAAGAAATATCTAAAAGAAAACTCCATTTTAATAAGGATATTGAGTACAAAATTGATATGCTTTAAATTGTGTAATTTATAACCAAACAATATTTTCAATAAAAATATATTAATACAGCATCTCAAATTTATCTTCTAATACATTTGGAGCGCAATGTTCTGTACAGAAAAATGTTATATGCACTATCCGCATGTCTAGCTACGAATTGAAATTAGATGGGCATTAAATAAACTTTATTTAAAACAGAAAAGAATTTTTATAAGATGATCGTCGTAAAAACAATCTACCTTCTACAAGTACGTTTTTTTGGTGATGGTCTCGCGGGACACTGTTTGTTTACACTTTTCAATGCGACTTTTTTCGGTTCTGAGTCGATAAACAAAAAAGAAACGTGCTTTTTTCACTCGGTCAAACCTATGATGAAGATAAATTTTAGAATTCCTTATTCACAACCTACAGTTTGAGAACGTTCCTCATAACGGACAAATTATTTTAAAAAAAACTCCTAATAATAAACTACTAATAAACATGTATTTTTCTATCGTGGAATCTTCCAATAATTACATTAACTTTATATTNTATATATATATATATATATATATAGATAAATGATTTAAGTATATACTTATTGAAGTTATTAATTGTTCTGTTTGTGTATCGATTTGAAAAGCTTCTTGTAATGTTCTATTTTTCAATTCCCTTTAAATATGCAAGTCACACTCCCATCTCTCATTCCAGAAGAACACTCGAATAGTGCAGAAACCAATATATCCTGGGATAGCACACAATCTGAAAAGCAATTTCCAAAATATAAATATTTATAATTTATAAGAAAGTGATTGTTTTCCTCATTAAAATATTCGTTGGACTGCCAAAGTTTTGACTTTTAATCAGACTTCTTTAAGGCTATAATTACATATATCTAGGGTCTGTAGCTTCACTTACAAGAAAAAGTAGTCATAAGGAAGAAACATTCTATCCATAAAAATTAACGTCGGAAGCGTATAATAAATCCAAACCTCAAAAGTATTTTGGTAACTCGATATATTTATTGTTGTGGTTTCTCTGTAGGTATCATTTTTTCTTCTTTTATTAAAAAAATATAACAAAAACCAAACAAAAAATTCAGGTAAGTGATGTCGCACTAACAAAACGTATCTTTGAGACCATAGAAATACGCAGAGACGACAAGTCAAACACGTCGAAACTATTTGTTTTTCAGGTCACTGTTAATGCGTGTAAGCAAGATCTTCTGATTTTAACAATTATTAAGTGCAAAATATATTGTGCTTTCAATAACGAAGTACCATTATCCTAATTTACTTCCTTTGCACGCGTAGTAAAAGAGTGAAATGGATGGTTGATGACGAATTTTATATTGCGAACGTTCTCCATAATTATGTTTGTCTTCTAGAACGATGCATTCTAAAGTGGTATTATTTCAGGTCATAGAACATAAAATCCTACTAAATAACGAAAGTTTCATCTTCGAAGCCCAGCATAAATCCAGCAACGAAATATTCTAAAATTTAAAAACAATTGATGTGTTTGTTTAATTGCGTTTGCTCAGATCAAATCTACATTTAGTAACATTCATGAGTTTGAGAGCAGGTTTTTCATTAATTAAATAAGTCTAAATGTTATATTTTAATCACATTTTTTGTACATATAGATTGTATTGATTAGTTATCAGTTTTTGTTTCAAATTTGAGGATTGTTTTGAGATCCATTTCTTTCTCTGACTTGTTCGTTCGTTAAGATAACTTCTTACAAAATGACCCTGAATCTGAAATTCTGGAACCTACTAGTCACAATAACTTTGTATTTAGTTCAATCAATGAATTCTACGGCATGTCCATAGTAACGAAAGAAAGTGGAGAAAATAATGAAATTGATATCTGGGACAATGAAAGATAATTAATAAAACGCAAGATGAATTGCAATGTTTTATTGTCTGAAAATCTTAGATAATGTGCATGAATACAATCAATTGTATTTTGAAATCTAAAAATATGTTCTTTTTGTTCTATTTTTTGTGAACTCAATATAAACTTTTTTTTATGTTACTCTCTGAGCATATTGTTTTATATGTTGCAAGATTACATCCAAGCATTGTATCTTGAATCAACATATTTATTACAGACGTAATTTATTTATTGGTTTAAAATTATTGAAGATATCATTAGAATTAACATTTAGTGTTATTCATTCATTTTATATCAAATTCCTTTCTATAATGCTTGATTTCCGATTGACCTCTAAAATTAAGATAAAAGAGCTGCATGTCATTTGAAATTACAATAAACAACAAAATAATTGATGCCAATAACCTTAAGTTTTTTGCGTGTTAAGTTAAGAATATTAACAAGTAATTCCTGAATGCGTATCTCACGAAATTCATACGATATCTCGCTATGGTATTCAAACCTGTGATAAAACAATATCGATTTTACAGTAAGAAGCAAGTCTTTTACGGAGAAGTTTAATTTGTTTTTCCCTAGGACGGAGTTGTGAGACAACTTGAAATTTCATTTAAATATAGAGAATAATAAAGTTTATTGAAGTTAAGAACATAAAGAATATTTTTTGTTATGGAAGTCCAAGACGTGTATAATAAAAATTTTCAAAATATTTCTTTAATAGCGGCGTAATAACACATTTTCTCTCGTTACGATTTAATAGGGGTTTGTTCGTCATCACTAGTGTTCTGCTGGTCTGCCAAATATGGAACCAGTTTCAAGTTTACCTACGATTGGTCGAATGAAAGTTGTGAGCTTTTTCCCTGTTGCAAATCTAACAAATCCAAATTTCTAAGAGCGCGGGACTTATAATATTTTCGTGGGCCCTTTTAAGATTCCAGGAATATACCAGCGAGCAAAAAGTTATATTTCTGTCGAAAAATCTCGAATCGATAATTTCTATGATAACATAACTTGGTTTATTACTTTAAAGAGACAATAAATTACAGGAATAACAAGATGTAAGACGTATTTTTACGTGTCTGGTGCGATTTTACTGTAGGAGGCCAAATGCATTAGTTGAAGTACTTTCATCTCCCATTTCCACTAGCAGACACGGAAGTCATTTACCAAAGACCCCAATTATTCGTACATTCATTTTTCAAATTTAATCGAATCGAGGAATATGACACTTTGGAATACATCCAAAACTATATCGCAAGGTCATAAACATTTCATACATCATCGCCTATTTTTAACCCGTTTTCGATCTCATCAGGAGAAGAAGAAGCTTTGAAGAATTTAAGAAGTTTCATAAAAGAAGGATAAAACGTAAATATTTTTAAATAGCATTTTGAGACATTTCAATGACGGATTCGTCAAGTCATATAAAAGAGCAAATTGTATATGTCGAGCTTTTTATTGGAGTATTCAAAGACGCATGTATTTTTCATAAAAAACCGTGAAGGCTCGCTCTGACTTCAGAATTTATGAGACATTTATGCTGCTTTGACATGCCTGTTAACACTAGGCACAAAGATGCAATGTGTTAGACCAAAGAAAAGATTCCTCATTCACTCATCATGAAGTTCTACACCAGACGTCTATAAACACGGATCTGTCACAATTTAGGATGGACTCGGGTACGATTCTGGATAATTTTTGCTGAAAGACTGAAATTTTGCGAAACACAAAGTTGAATATAGTGTAATAGTACACAATACAAGGATAATACAGAATTAATAATAATAAAATACGCTTGTTCTCTTATTTTACGCAATATTTTATGTATTTGTGTTTCAATTATCAATTTTTTTGAAAATGCATTTTTTTGTTTCCTAATTTTGATGTGAAATAATAGATTCAAAATTTTTAATATTTAAACTAAACTTGGAAATCAGAATGAAAAAAATCATTCACCTTTCTTTTCGATTTTATCTCGTACTTGTAGAGATAAAAATATGGTAACTAGTGGAATTAGACAACTGTATTGAAGAGCCATAGTTAATTTATAGCAGAGTTGGTATTTCGAGAAGCGGCTATAAGAGGGTACACGTGGCGTAGTGATCAAGTCATGTGATTGGCAATGGTTGTAGAAATGTGTGTGTGAGAGGAAAGCCCTAGGTGATATTGGTGTTTCAGTGTAGAAAACCAAATATTTTTGTTTTTTGATATAATAAATGTTAATGATTTAAATATGCAAATATCGGTATACCAGAAAGAAAATATACCCAAACATTTTATTATTTTTCATGTATTATATACTAATGTATGAAAGAGAAATTGAAATTTTTATCAAACGTAAACGTAAAACCTTCAGCACCCGGAAACAAACGTACGATACATATGTGTGGACGAAACACTAAAGAAGTTTTATAATGGACTTTGGAACCAAAATATTATCCAGATTATTTTAAAAATATATGACAATAGAAATCAATTCGAATTGTGTAGATTTTTGGCAAAAATATATTGTCAACGGTATTTTCTCCATTAATCTGGTTTTTATGTAAACTAGTACTAGTAAACACGTATTGCGATTTTTTGTTGACCAGCCTATTTTATATTCAATTTTTTTTATCACATGTAGTTTGTTTACAATTTTTCTCCTTCAGTTATGTTCACACGGATACACATTTTTATTTCAGGTTTAAATATTTATAACACATTTAAATACAGTCAAGAGAAATATCATATTTATTTAGTAGATAAGGGTCGCATGGACTATAAAGTTGACAATGGAGAATTCTGTTGTTTCTTAGAAATTCAGATTTCTTTAATGCTCCGTAAACAGTATATGACAAATATTTTCAGTACATATCATCGGGGGTTTTAGAGAAAAATTAACCCCCTCCCGAAAAAAATCACACGAGTGAAGTCGAAGAAACTCAGTATTCAACTGATATACTAGCTAGGTAATATATGACAATATCTTAGATTAATATATATGATGATGCACTGTTTTAATATAGGGATACAGTACTTGAGAAGAGTGCCCATTTAGAAAAAGAGATATAGGAAAGAGACGCGTTTAAAGAGAACTAGAGGGTGAGGTGAGTGGCGAGGAGGGTGAGTAATTTGTGTTCCGCAGTCTGCGCGGACAATGCCAACAAACGCCAGAATAAATTCAGTGCTCTCGTTTGAAAAGGCAGTTGTAAAGTGAACACAATGGCAGAGTACACTACGAAAACGAATGAGAGTTGATGCATTTGCAGTCAATTGAATAATACCGAATAATAGTTGATTACCTCCGTTCACTTACTCGTAAGGGTACACGAAATTCGACGCTACAATCGCAGTTGACGTCTCGTGTGGGAGATGCAGGATTTTCATGATGTAAGTCCAGTCTCACAGATTTGCTATAAAAATATATATGATAAAGGTAGTATGAGAGCGCAAACCACTAGTCAAACTCATAATGTTTTAAGAAACTTTCAGTAACGTTAGCGATTCTGTTTATATTTAAAACAGTTGTTGTAACAAAAATTCATGGATTGCGGTAGATTAAAAACTGCGAATCATTAATTATTTCGTTTAAATTTAAGCAATGTTTCTTAGTGGTCTCTAGTTTGATTATAGTTATCTCGTTTTGGGACAGTTAATTGACTTTCTTATAAAGACCAGGAAAATTTCGTACTGTTCTTGTCTACACGAAATTTGTGATACGCGTGAAAATATTTTTTTAAATGTCGATTCCATACGAAATTAAATGGAACTTTATTTGAGATCTGTCCCTTCAGATGCTGTATCCATAACAGCCAATATAATTTTAAGATGGTTCTATTATCTCAGCCAGGTCAGAATTTTATTAGACGAGTCGAAAACAGTTTTTTCTTCCATTTTAAAAAACAAGTCATTCAAAAACTAGGTCTCTTATACTAACTTGTTTGTTTTAGCTTTTGGATGTTGATAATATAAACAGAATTAAAAATATTACTTCATACGTACAATTTCATAACAATCCAATTTCACGAATATTGTAGGTAGATTTATGAGCAATACAATTTCTGTAAGTTTTCCAATATTTTCCAGTATTGACTTTTCGTAGTACATTGGTGCTGTGTAACATTAACCAAGAAATAAGTAACTATTATAAATTTACAATATGCTTCTAAAGTGGGGAATTCTCCATTGCATCAGAGTTAATCAGCTAGAACTGGATGACTCTACGTTGACTGGCCATTAGATGAAAGGAAATAATGTATACTTCATATTCAGTTCGTAATTTGTCATACAATTTTACTCACTCTGGATGAGATATGGGTCAAACCGTTCATAAACACCCAGTTTTCTGTTCTAACAATTTACCAATCTTACCTCTTTCCTAATTTATTAAACTTAGAAAACACCAACAGTAATACTAAATGTTCATTTGAGGGTGTCAAGTTCCCCTTTTCTTCTCCATTATTTTTCTGTAATTTTTTCCAATACCACAAATATTAAGAAAGATTAAAAACAGTAGGTTTAATGGGACGTACCATCGGACTCTACAATACCATATAAACTTCAAAGTTGTATCAAGTGAGCGAGAAATTTATTTAAGAAAAGAACATAATTCACCCATGAAACAGTGAATAAAATAAGATCACTTGGGAGATGGATGTTAGAACAGACTCGGGAGTTACCTGTGGGACCTTTTCCACAGCAAACTGAGAAAGGCTGTCAGGAAGATTAGTGGTTTTCCTGAGCACTAGCAGACGTAGTATGAGAAAACGCACCCGTTGATGAATGCCTCTTGGTTTCTCTAACATCTCATTTCTTGTGTTCATCGTCATAGTTCGAGAACAACCACTAACCAATAAGATGGGACACACCTCCCAAACAATAACAAAGTGTGACACCGGGTCCACTTTTGCTGAAGAAACTTTTCTCAATTTTCCGCTCATTTGAAAAGTTGATTTTAATTAAAAAATAGAACCACGTGAAGTAATTAAATAATGATGGATGGTAAATCACTTGCTCAATGATTTATATTCTTAAAACAAAATGGTTCACACAATGCATAGTTGCAAAACGTGGAGGAAAAGTAGGAATATCGAAGCAATATGAGGAAAATAAGTAAATTTTCAACCCTCTAGGTGAGATCTGCGATATTTCTCTGGCATTTGTATTTTCATCACTCTAAATCTCAATATTTTTAAATTGTCCGACGAACGAATTTCTCATTGGAAACATTTGAAATATATTCATTGCATTTAAAGTTTTGCGGTTAGTTAAAATATACTTACCTTAAATTTAAAAACAAATTAAATATTTACTACCTTTAACGGACGACTACTGCATTTTGTGATTTATTGTGATTTCGACGTAATATTACAGAACAATTAAACATAATAAGAAACGTAACTATAAACACAAAATGTGTTACCAGAAAGCTAAAACTACACAACCATGTTATAATATGTTGTTCTGTTGTTACGTTTCTTGTTAAAAGTTGTACCATGTGACGACGACTTCAACAAAGTCGAAACATTCTGAACTTTCAACTACAAAATATATAGTATTCGTCCGTTAAAGATCTAAGTTTTTGATTATTTATTTAATTTGATTATATAGGACGTTAATTGTTGTGAAATACTTATAACTTTTTGATCGGTTTCTCGTCGGGAAATTAAATAAATGAAGACAAGAGACTTTTAAAAACTGAAATATCTCAAAACATGCCTCTAATTTTATTTCGGTTGAATAAAATATTTTTTCAACTAATTTTAGGAAAATTATTAATTTCTTTATGTATCGGCGTGTTTCGGGTCGACAATTCAATAAAATTAAATGGGGTTAAAGCATCTCTTAATCATGTGGGTTTTTTCATAATATTTAGCGTCAGAGAAAGTCTGCAACCGAAAGTGTTATTGGTAAATTCTACGGAAAAATTCCATTAACACAAACACAAAATTGATTGTTCATAAAAATAGCTTCATTTAATAAAATTAGTTACAATTTTGAGAAATTGTTTTTAATTAATGTAATTTAAGATTTATGGCTTGGAAATCTTCTATCTCTGATTGTTCCGACATAAGTTCACTGTAAAATATACATGATACGGAATATAATTTCTGCAGTATTTTTGTGAGTCTTATTTGCGACATTGATTAAGAATGTAAGTTAGGATGAGGTAGGTGCTATTGATAGCCTAAAGCCATAAAATTATTCCCACACGTTTCTCAGAGAAAATTGGGTGCATTATCCCAGAGTAATCTTTACGCAAATGAAAAAGAGAAAACCTTTCCCAACAAAGCTGATGCCATCTAATGCTCACTAATGCATCCTTTATTCCATCTCCAACATAGTATCCAGTCGAATGAAAATATACGGTTCGCGAGACCTCTGAAAATGAGAATCGCGTAATATGCATATCTCTGACATTTATCATAACGATTATGATAACGATATATCATAACGATTGCCGTGAATCGTTATGCCGTGTATAGGTGAAGGCATACCGTACGTGCATTCTGTATACAATTAATCCAGGTAATTGGAGTTATACTGTCATTGTTTTCTCCCCTCATTATTTCTTTCCTACTGTTTGCCTCTTTTTTTGGAAGGGGAGATATATCCTTTCATAAGACAGACAAACAGAATATAAATAAATAGAATTAAAATGGTATTCCGGATTAATCCCCAGAAGAATTTGAATCAAAGCAATATTATCCAGTCACTGATACAAAATTGTGGTGAAATATAAAATTTAATTAAGCGTATTTTATAAACTTTTTTTAGAACATTTGACTTATGTATAGTCTAGAAAAGTCAAACTGATTCAAAAAACTAAAAAAATCAATTACTCTTGCTACTGATTTTTTTTGTTTTATTACAAATACTTATTTTGTCAGGCTTACAGGTATCATCAATTCTGTGTTGTCTCTCTCGAACAAAGAATAAAGATTTTTGATGATTTAATGCAGTAACAAGAAGTGAAAATGTCATTCAAGTTCGCGAAAATAATATTTCAGAATAGGTAACGATAAAGTTTTCTTTTAAGAGTTTCCGAAAACCAGAAAAGAAAAATCAAGCAGTAGAAATTATCGTATGACTGGATTGGTTATTGAAAGTTCTTCTGGCATCAAATAAACTATAAGTGAGAGGCATCATGAACTACTGATATTAACACGAGGACACGGAACTAGGAGATAGTGAACTCAACATCATTATGATTTAAACTTTCACGTGACGTAATTTACTGGGTTAAGATGATAGTCACTAGTTGCTCTCGTGACAACTCCAGAGATGAGAGCAGCACAGTCTGTCGTCGAGAGACGCAGCATAGGGTGCATCTGACAATGCACATGTGATTAATACGCAAACCAGGATCCATTGTGTGCATGAAATGTTGGCAGGAACCCATGCACTGGTGCATGCTTAACACAGAGGCGCATAGACACCCCTCTCATGCTCTTGGCACATTTCGTTGACTGCGATTCACCCCACGAAAGTGACCTTCTCCTTCCTCACCATACACTTGGCATACTGCAGAATCCTTCCTCAAAGTTTGCTTTTGGGTTATAATTGTCTTGCAACGATATATCCGTATATTTTTTTATTTTTAAAAAATTATCCACTGTTGATAAGTAAATTCTTGTGAGTACATTTGCATGAAAAGCTTTATGAACAGAAACTCTCTAAACTGTAATTTTAAAAATTCTTTCAACATTAAACAAAAATCCTGCGCAGACCTCTTGGACCAACCGTTCTTCCATTATACAGTCCATGAAGCGTGAAAATTATCACTTACACCTAACGGATTTTATATCTGAAATTTAATAACTTTATAAAACAGCTAATCTGTGCACAATTAGAATACAAAAATAGCAAAACTGCTATTATTGATATAACTGATTAATACGATGATTTATTTTGTAATTGGAACTTGAAAACGTGTTCCTGTGTATTAATAATAACACAATTTGAAATTAAATTTTCTTTGTTTGTACTTGTTGATTAGATGAGTGATATAAGACAAAATCGCGTATTTCTATAGAGATTAGACTGTAATATCATAATGAATGAAATGGTAAACAAATATTATAATCACCTACTCATTTAGACAATGATGTTTGATTTTCCTTCTTTCTAGGGTCACCATGGGATGACCATGGAATTTATTTAATACTCCCGAGCAATTGTTCACCTTTGCGAAATCGTACTCAATTTTTATCCCATTAACTCACCTAAGTACTTACCTTTACAAGAACATTCAATAAAGATTATATTTATTTATCATCATGTTAATAATTAATCCGTATTGAACAAAACTTCATAAAGAAAAGAAAAAAATGTAAATACAACTTGAATAATTTTGTGAATCCTAGTATTTCACCTTCTCGTAGATGCACACCTGAAGTTATCCCAACAACCAAACTACGTTTCAGTTCCATCCCAATTGACACCACAAACACAACCGCAATATCCACATCTCCGCTTGGTGGTCATCCAAGCAACCACTTCCCACACTCTCAACTCCACCCTAGTTGTAACAGTTACCCTTCATAGCCGCCGGCTCTTGGCGCCCTACATGCCACAAGCGCTTCTGACCTCCCTCGGATTCCACGCTCCGATGCATACGGGATGAGAGCTTCACTTGTCTTCGCTTTACAAAAGCTTCACAAGCTAATGCACTTATTATTGTTCGTATCATCTGCCCAAGATGTTTTTTTTAAACTTTCGAATTATACATAATGTGTAAGGAAAGTAGTACAATCGGACGAAAAATAAATTGTGAGAAGAGGAAATATTCTGATCTTAACGAATTGGCTCCAGGAGAGTCTATTTTCAAATTTTGGCAATGATGTACAGTGACGTATGTGTGTATGTGTATGTATGTTAAGAATTTTGTTTCCACAAACAAATTGATGCATTAAAAAAAACTTGAGATTATAATTTGAATGCATTGGGAATCGAAGCCTATTTCTGGACAGCTTATTTACACATCGCACTGAAAAATACCTGTGCTGCGGCAGATAATGTGTTGGCTGTCAACACATGAGCTCGCAGGGCTAGCATCCGTCTGCTATTACGTGAATTTTCAACCTTCTGTACCACAGCGTACAGCATTAGTTCACACCTTAAGAAGCTCACACTGTATCACAGCTTAAGTAGTTGATCTACAAGAGAAGAAAAGGGAACCTATAGTAGAGGATGTTTCCAACCAATAAACATTAAATATTGATTCGACGAGAGTGGACGTCGACTCATGTGCAAGCTTGCTTCTCTGTATGACTTTCTTGACGATATTCATTTTTATTACAACACTATGGTTTTACCTTGTTTAATCACAGGCGTATAGCAAACTTTCTTACTTTTCGACGTCCGTCTTCAGATAACCGACAACGCCAGTATTCGATCCAGGGTCCTTTCCCACTGAGGGCGCGAACGCTTTCACTGAGTTACTGCAGTATAATGTTTTATAAACTTGTGATACGCTCTCTAAGAGTTGGCACTATATTATTGGTACCACAAATAGTAGATATGTGAAATAGTAATCATCTCTAAATTCTTGAAAGATATATCTTTAAATGCCAAGAAAATAGTTTTTATGTATCCAGAGGTTTCTTTATTTTGAATATACTTGAAATTTATTCTTATTAGATTGACTTTATTTTTAGTCCAAGTCTTCTCACACTCTTCCAAATCCTTTAGTTTCTTCTCCATACTCTCAAAAGAATGTGACAGTAAAGAAATATCATCAGCGAAATCCAAATCCTCTAGTTGGTCTAACAGTCCCTAGCTTATTCCTCTTCTTTTCCCGTCAGTGACCTTCCGCATTACAGCAGAAAGATGGTTGGGGAAAGGACACATCCCTGTCTAACTCCTCTTGAAACTGGAATAGGATTGGTCAATTTAACCCCGTGCACTACTTGGCATGTATAACCTTTCCTACATTTTCTTAACAAGATCAATAAGAGATGGTTTGCCATAATTATTCATTATCATCCACATTTTGGGCCTGAGGATGGAATCGAATGCTTTTTCAAAGTCTACATAGAATATTAATTTTGTCTACATATGATCTATTTCCACCAATACCAACTTGATATTTTCTTTATTGTTTTTCAACTGTATGTTGTATACGGTTTAATATTATTTTAGTTAATACTTTACCAGGGAAAGACGAAAGGGTAATACCTCTCCAGTTCTTACACTGCAAAATATCGCCTTTCTTTGGAATTTTGACCAGCAAACTCTTCTTTCCGTCATCTGGCAGCGAGCCTTTCACCCATATTTTGGCAAAAAGAGGATGCAAAATAGCCACAGATGTACCTAAATCTTCTTTTAGTAATTCAGATGGTGTATTATCAATACCGGGGGCTTTCCCACAGTTCAGCATTTTTATAGCTTCTTTAATTTCTTCTTTAGTTGGTTTATTAGTACGTGTTCTGTTATTTGGAGTATCATTTTCCTCATCCTCACTTTCAACTACGCCGTATTCACGCAGAATATATAACATCTCCATATAATATTCCTCCCAACTTTTGATTCGCTTCTCATTATTTGTTAAAAGTCTACCCTATTTATCTTTAACAGGGTACATTCGGAATCTTTTCTTCTGAGAGAGAGAGTGCGAGTGATATTGTAGACTTCTCTCAAATTACACGCAGCATGATGAGCTAATTCTGCCAGATCACTTGTCCATCGCCTGCGATCTGCTCGAACACTTCTTTTTACTTCTCTTTCATTGCTGATATATTCCTTCTGGAGTTCTAGTTTCTTATTTCTTGCTTTTCAAGAAATAATTTTATTATTTATATTCTTTCTCTCTTCAATTTTCCTTCGCATCCGCTCTGTTCATCCATTCTTTCGTTAGAAAATTATATCTTTCACTTCTTGCCAATGTTGTTCCACTTCCCACTCCTGATCCAAGCCCTGCAATTCCTCGAACCGATTCTGGAGTTTCACGCAGAATTCTTCTCTTACGCCTTTGGTATTTAACCTAGCTACATCAAATCGTTTCGATAACTGCTTAAATCTTTCAACTGGTCTTTTTAATTTCATTGTTTTAGCTGGCCACCAACAGATAGTGATCGCTATTTATGTCAGCTCCTCTCTTATTTCTGGTATCGAGAAGATATCTTCTCCACTTCCTATTCAGTGCAAAATGAGCAATCTGGATTTTAAATTTCTTGTTAGGCGATACCCAGGTGGTTTTCTGAATATTCTTGTGGAGGCTAGAGTCCCCCGATTACAAACTCATTTACAGCACACCAATCTGTAAACAATTCTCCATTCTCATTCATTTTCCCATAACCATGTATCCCCATGTCTTCTAACCACAAATTGTCACCTTGTGTATTGATATCCCCCATAACATCCACAATATCTTTTTTGTGCGTAGTCATAAGTCTCTTGCAACTGGGCATAAAATTTGTGATTCTCAGCTTTTTCTGATATCTCAATGTGGACATATCACTCTAAAGTTGCATACGTTACCCTTAAATAGCGCTACAATAATCCTCTCCTATACCGGTTTCCATTCTATCAAACATTTTTATGTTTTCTGACTCAACAAGTCTATACCTTCCTTGTGTTCATCCTCTTCATTTGGTCTACCTGAGTATAAAAATGTTGATCGCATTTCACCAAATTGGTTCCATCGCATCTCGCTTAATCCCAAATTATTAGATTAATACATTCAAAATTATCATTATTTAAAATAATAATTAAGTATTCGCTATCATTAACCTACAGAAATTCAAAATATCATCAGTGTACGTTAGCCTGACATCGAGAAAACACAGTAAATTTTCGTCCTCTAGACTTCAACGAGTGAAATACATAGAAGGCAGCACAGTCGAGTGTCATTTAGGGGCAACTACAAACGATACCGGCGGCGAGGAACAAACACAGTTCTTGTAGCTATGTTGTAGTTCTTGTAGCTTTTTGAGCGCCACTGAGCTGTTGAGCGCTAAACTTATAAGCTACAGCTGTTGATGTAACTTTCTTCCTCCTAGACAAAACATCGTTAGCTTCCGCAGTGACAGAAAGTTGGTCTCGTTTAGACGAAAACTTTTTTAGGGCAGCTACGGCGTAAGCGGTGGCAGCTAATGGTGCTGTCTGTCCGCTAGACAGCCAACGCGTAAGCTATCACAGCTAACTTTAGGCTGAGCTATCCAACTTTTTTTTTTTTTTTTGTGCGCGCTCCTCTTCCGGTTTCTTAAAATTCAAAAGTTTCAAAGTACGCTTAGAAACATTTTTGATTGTTCAGTTGACTCTGTGTACAGATTGCTAAACAGCATTTGTAGGCGCTTATTTAGATCAGCCTATAAGTCATTTGCAAACAGTTTAAGATGGATGATAATTCACTCAATCAGTGCTTATCGGTTAAATGTATTTAATCCGATCTTTTAAATATATTATCGGGTTTCATAAATATACTATATTAATTTTCTTTTCTGTAAATGTTATTTTATTGCAATGCGTTTAGTGCATTGACCATTTGTGTTATGAATTATGATAGGAAAGTTCAGTGGGGCACACTGTAGATTTTTTGTGGTGTGATTTCCTTTGACCAATGGACATGATTAGTTTCCACGTAGGTCAACATGAAATGAGAGCGACGAAGTGTAGTATACTTGTCAAAAAAAATACACTACGCTTAGATCGAGTGAATCCAGTTTGTCCCCCAGGAGACTTACATCTAGTAAGTACGTGTTTGGCAAACACGGGGTCCCGAGCTGAGTCTGGCATTACTTCCACTTACTTGTGCCAGACTCCTTCCTTGGTTACCTCTTGTTCTTTTCGATCCCAACGCTAGGGTATCTTTCATTTTCCTCTTTCTTTTTCTTCTTCTTCTTCTTTTTAATGATTTAAGTAATGTCTTGAGATATGTTGACATTTGAGTTTTGAGTTGTAATTCAGGAGGGTTTTTAGTGGATATGGTTGAGTCGTTCGGCGAGTCTCACACGCGGGGTGAGTCATGTTGGGTCTCCCTAGTGCGTCACTGCATTTTCCGTACCTGTACAAGTTTTAAGGGCTCTAATGACCTCGATATTGACGAGCCCTAAAGCCCCACAAAAATAATGAATCTAGATTGCAGTATAGATATGATCTGCAACAGGCATTGATCTGACTGTTAGAATAGTGTGTAAAAAATTAAACTTACTAGTATATTGTTTATTTGGTTTATTTTCCTCCATGTGGTCATACGCAGGTTGTAACTGCTTTTATGTCAAGAAAATGTATTATTATTATTATTATTATTATTATTATTATTATTATTATTATTAATGTCTCTCGGATTCATTCCATTTCTTTCGAAAAGTCTACCTTTCTTTAAAATATCAATATATTACTTGGTGGTTAACACTTATTTCTACTAATCACCAACTTTAGTCGTACAGGATGTGTACTAAAAACGATTCAAAAATCAGTATCTCTAAACATAATTGGTGTACTCTGACTTTTGACCTAGCTCATTATGAACCACATTTAAGGCAATCAATGAAAAATTTGTGAAATGTGTATATTAAAATCTCAATCATACATTTATTTGCCAACATGGCCTATAGAAGCGTTTAATTACACAGTCTATAACTAATGAAATTGTTTCCATTGGGTACGAAACCGACTATTATCCGAATATGGTGCAGTGTGATTCATGAGCGACCTGAATCTATGTTTTTATTTGAGATACTTTAGGATACATTATTGTCTGTGAATTGTGACTACATCGAGAGGGTAAACCATCTTTCATTTTGGCCTCTCACTTCAATACCACACGAATAGTCATCTCAGACTATCTAGAAAATTATTTCTTAAGAAAATCGAATACAGAATGCCTCGTATTTCACTCGGTTAATCTTCTTAGTTCATTTTTTCTCATAATTTTGCTCATTGTAAAATTATTCGAGAGGTAAAAGAATAAAGAGAGAAGACCTCAGCTTTAATAACAATGTTCTCACCTTTAGTACCAATAATAAAACTGGCTTTTTTAATATTATCGTTTATTGTATTTTCTCTCAGCGTGTACTTGGTATATTGGTCAGCTTTGGGAATGATATTCCAAGCGGATGCCCCCTATCTATAGCTAATGAAATTTTTTTTTTAAACTATGCTGCATGTATTAAGAATAAAGGATTTATGTGTGTCATTTACGGTTAGTTTTTCAACTGAGATGTAGTTCTTTATGTACGATTCCTGTACTTTATATAATTTGTGTGAGTATTCCACTGCTGTTGAATTTGGAATGCGAGGAATTATTGTCATTATTAATATTATTATTATTGTAATCATACAACACACTAAATATAAAGCCTTAGAATTAACATATTTTAAAATCAGTGCTATAACTCGTCTAAATTTGTATTTTGGTATTTATTTAAACTCACAAATACGGATTACAAAATATTCGCATTCACAATTAAAAATAAATTCTTGTTTAAATAAGCTGATTATTTAATATATTGTTTGGATTATTCATCTGTTTTGGATTACGGTCGTTTAACATTTTTTGCAATTATAATACAGAATTATCATTTTTGTGTGGAAAATGGAAATGATGGTTTATGTATCTGGCGAAGCTGAAAATGTTCGTAGATTTTATCGCATTATACTACGGGGTTAACATCACTCTACCTCACGCTTATCTTTGTATATCATTCCAGTTTATTTTATATCACATTAATTCATGTTCTATTTTATTGCTTATTATAGTGTTCTATGTGCTTTTTTTACTTGAATGTTCCTACCTAATCAAAATTAACTTTAAAGTAACTCGTCAACTTGTCATCTCATAAACTTCGAAGCTAACTTAATTTTATTTTAATCTTAAAAGAAAATGCGTGTGAACAACATCACATATCCTTACTTCCACTTAGTTTAGAACTATTATAAGAATAGAATCTCTTAAAATCTCGACATCACAAGGTATGTAGTACCAGAAGTAAACGTTCTTACACATCCATACTAATATATAAATGCGTAACGCGAAAGTGTGTCTGTCTGTTTGCTACCTGATCACGACTAAACCACTGAACCGATCGTCATGAAATTTGGCAAGGAGATAGTTTAGATGTCCAGGATGAACTTAGGATAACTTTTATTTTTTTAATGTGTGATAAGAAAGATAGAAATTGTTTTTAACGATAAATGTCGAGAAAATCGAAAAACAAAATTGCTTACGCTTCCTAAACGGTTGGAGATGTAACAACTATGAATAGCAATATTGTTTGTCACAAAGAGTTCTACAAAATATTCCTCGATAGAATATGCCTATCTACAAAACTTAACCTAAATTATCGATGAAACGTTGTTAAAAATAGAAGTAATAAATTATTTCAATTTCAGAAGAAAAATATTATCAGATTAAATGGATCATGGATTTAACAAAGATTTTTCACCATACATTTAACAAAGATAAAAAACGTCTTTAAATCGTAAAATTTGACAAATAGTTTAGATTTTACAACAATTTCAATAAAATGTGCAGTTGCGTCATTCCTCGGAAGCGAAAATTCGCCCGGCGCGCTCCCCGCGAGATGGTGTATTGTATAGTCAACTTTTGTATTAATTTGTATTATTATGAATTTGAAAAACTAGAATGCTATCCATGTTTTTAAAATCCAGTACCATTATATTATACTGTTGTAGCGCTTGGTATAAGAGATTAAATTATTGAATAAGGAATGGAAATTGGATAGTTTACAACGGTTCTGCATACTTCGGTGGAGTAACTGTTTACAAAAACACTGCAAGTAAAAACGGAGCATCTGCCTATAGACTTGGTTGTAGATCAATATTATCAAGGCACAAGGTGAGACGGGAGGGATATATAATATTGGATGAACAGATATTGCGGCAAGAGGAGAATAGGTGAGAAAAACATTGAGAAAGTATTAATCGAATGTTGGCAAACACGATGGACAGCAGCAAAGGAAGGAAGAAACTTATATAAATTCATAACTAAGGTTGACTTCGTGAAGAAAAATCAATGGTTGAAGTGATGCCACTAACACAAATACTGATTGCACACGGAAATTATAACAACTACTTGCATAGAGTTGGCATTGCAGAGGACCGTAATTGCATCTGTGCAAATAGAATGGAGGATGACAATCACATAGTCTATGAACTCAGGATTACGGCGGCAGAGCGGTGTAGATGGTTTGACAAAATGTGGACCAAGGGTTTAACTAATTTTAATAATTGGGCATTTTAATTGCAAGCGAAAGTAAATATACATAATTTATGGATTATGTAACAGAAATTGTAACAATTCGGAATGCAGTAAATAGTGGATCATAAAAAGAAGAAAACAAATGAAACGGGTATAAGTGGAAGGATCGAAGTATGTCAGGAGTGGATGGTAAAGGGAAACATACAAGACAAAAAAAGAAAGATGAAACTAAATAAAGCACATTATGAAATGAAAAAACATACGTAACCCAAGTAATTACTGTCTTAAGGTATAGGGGCATATTGCATTAGTGTGCTTGAACACAAAAATAAATAGATAACTAAACTATAAACCCAAGTAAAATTCTCTGTAACGGTATCAGAGAAACAGTACGCTATTTGACATTCTTACCTATCACGCACAAACGGAAATATTTTGCCTGAAACTTCTTTGCAGTTCATTGACGATGGGGGTCATCATTTCAAACACGTTTTATTTCCTTCACAATTTCTTTTAATACAAAGTGAATTAGAACTGTAAAACGTTCTTAAGCTTTTTTCGAGGTGATGCTGCTCACTGCTATTCGACAAAGACAGCAAATAATGTAACTACTTCCTATTCTACCTCACAGGTGCCGCTAGTAATGACCTAATCACAGGCGTACGGACCCTCAGCCCCGCCAAAACTGCTGTATTGTAACCATATTGTAAATAACAAATAAAGACCTTTTCAATTCAATTCAATAGTAATGGCTCGATAGCTGTGATTAACTTGAAGTTCACATTTGGTATTGATTTATTAGATTTGGTTACCTTAAAAACGAAAAAATTAGAATGTTAATTATATCATTTACGATTTTCATTATTAATAGGCTCGCTGATCGTTACTCTCATGTTATTAAGAGTACAAAATCTTCGTACGTCGCACAGTGGTTCAGGATCCCGAAAAGCTGGACATGGAATGAAAAATTATCCGATTTCCTTAAAATTCAGTACACTACAGTTTTTGGGATCGCTGATTACGAATTCGTGCTCAGCATTATCGAAAAATGAATTATTTTTAAACAATAGAAACAAAAACACTACTTTTTGTACTATTTTAGAAGAGTTTTCAATATATTTGCATTAGAGACATTAAAATAATGATTAATATTTTTTGCAGCAGCTAGACTCGAAACCATGTTCAAAATGAAAAAAATATTTTGGCAACTATTTTTGAACGAAAATATTACTTTTTTCAAAATTATTTGCAGAACGAAACTTATTTTAAAGGTTAGAATGTTATCTATTTTAATTTTTAGGTAATTACTGCTGACGAAATTGAGAAAAAGAAATATTTTTGTAAAGTTACTCGTTTTTAACGAAAACAGTTGATAAAATTCATTTAATTCAGTTAATTTAGGTTCATTACGTTTGACAGACATTACATCATAACTGCAAATGACAATTGGGGTGAAGGACATGATGTGAGACATGAGTAGTAGAGGATAGGTGGTAGAGATGAGGGTACATTCCACAGGAAAACTAATAAAATAATGCAAAAATTAAAACTACCAATACTCTAAAAAAAGGAATTTCCCCTATTATAGTCAGGAGATAAGGAAAATGAAAAGAAAGAGATAACAAATTTATTAATTGCAAAAAGCAAATTGACAAAAGATCAATTATTATTATTAATGTATATTATAATACATCTATTTACAATCCACAAAGAATGGGGAACTAACTGTGCTGAAAACGCGCACTATGCCCAGGAGACGTGAGAGGTGAGACCGGAAAATAGTCATGGCGAAACGGACTCTTCGTGTGGACAGATTTCTCCAGGTTAATAAGCAGACAAGATCTCTTCGCTGCAACGGCAGAATATGTTGAAAAGATATCGAATATAAAACAAATAACTAGATAGTAGAATGTACCGGCCTCCTCGTGGTTAGGCACGCAAACCGACTGTGGGAGACGTATCGTATTGCCTAAGTCAGACTAACATATACTGCCCCTGGCCAGGGACAGGGACGTTAACGGAAATGAAACAAGGAGAAATTTGAAGACAACTGGATAAGACCAGAAGACATTATATGAGAGACTTACTATTTTGTCTGTAGATTTTGATATATTTTAGGCCTAGTGATGAACATGTATCTTTAGAAAATTCGCGTTCCCTCACTCAACGACTCTCGAACGGGTGACGGGTGAAATTGGATGAATCATATATGGGTTAATGGATAAGACATGGCAATAAAGAACGAAGACAGGAACAATGCATCAAACTGAAATAACACAGGGTAAATTGAGAATGACCTTTAAAAAAGGAATAATATATAAACAAAGATTAATATTGGATGTCAATACTGAGAGAGACAAACATTATCTTGGCAAAAACCCCGGTATTCACTTTTTAGTGGCGGCACGGGAAATGAATGAAAATAAAAAAAAAACACTTCTCTTTTGGTTTATTGATGGCTCACACGACATGGGAGCGGAAGGGAAAATGGTCAACGGATGACAGGTTTCTACAAGGAGACAAGAACTGTGTCTTCTTGGTACTCATAATGTCACTATTGCTTAAGAGAAGAAAGAAGTGGAAATGAGAGCGAAAGGGATTCATGATTCCTAACTAAAGGCATTAGATAATTATTTCAGGAAAAGTATGATAGCTGTGTAGTCGTTTTTTCTCTACGCGGCATCACATATCAATAAAGTTTACTCATAATGTGTATAAAGACAAATATTTGTTATCATAATTACTAGGAATTTCAGGGAAAGTGAAGGGAGGAAAAGAAACTGCCTGACATATTAAACGCATCAACGTACCCTTGTGAAAGAGATAAAAATGTTTCATCTAAGATCGAAAGAATAGGCAATTGTTTAATTAATATTATTTATATCATCTAAACAATACATCCGTCATTAAATATTATGGATAACTAATATAAGAATATTTCAATTTCAAGTGTGTCATACTTATTATAAGAGTTTGTAACCACACACCACACACCACACGCCCAGATGCGGTGTGGGTTTTCGGTAGAAGCGGGATTCAACAGTGAAGAGCAGCAGTAGAGATGAAGCGACTGCCGCTCTCCACATATACACCACAATTACTATGGTAGTTTTACCGCTGCCACCAGTCCAGTTTTCCGGACAATTAAACACACGTATAATAACAAAAATTAACAATTTAATACAAATTAAAATGAAATCTGAGTATTTACACACTTGAACAAACTCTCAAAATCATAAATACAATTATAAAGTTGTCATTACACAGTTAATGCCATCAGAAAGCATCGATTACACACATATAAATTCAGTTGTTGACTATTATTTCGGAATAACCCACCTAGGTTATCCGAACCTCAAAACTTACAAATTGCTTTCTCGAATAACGAACTGTTACAAGTTACTTCACTCGCAACTAGTAGCAAATGTATCTAGATTACCGCAACAATCTCTTACAGTGGTCTGACGACGAATTCTAGCCAGGTTACATCTCAAGTACCCTGTAGACTGAACCCACACATAAAAGTCCCCGAGGATCCTCAATCCTTCCAATATATGCAGAAGAGGAGGTCACGTGATCAGCAGGCAACCACGCCTTGTCGCTGCCACAACGAGCACCCCACCCTCTCGTTCATCCCTCAATCGGCACGCAGTGACCTCACAGCGAGGGCGCGCCGCCGTCGGCCCAGGACAGGTACCGAACGCGTCCTTTCTTAAGTCTGTCATTGTCTCTGCATCCGGCGAAAGTACTCCATTCACAACATATTAACATTTTTCAATGGACCTCGCCCTGGTAAAGTCAACGTCCACAGAAATAGCATAATACAGTCAACATACCTTAAGGGCCTCGCCCCGGTTCATATGGCGACAAATGCACTTTCAAAGAAATAATATAAGGCAAAGGGAAAGGCAAGCACTGGTCACACGCTTCTTCCGGCCTCTTCAAGGGCATTCATATCCACTTTTCTTATCCACTTCCCAGAAGGTAAAGGGGAACGGTCCACAATAACACAATAAATGAAGAGGATTAGGGTTGTCACACGCCATCTTTCCTCCTAGGCGGCATCAGACTAAGCACCTCAATAGATCGCGACCCGGAAAGCGTGGGTGTGAGGGGGCTCGACCCTCAGCTTTTGAAAATTGTCTAGGAACAGTTGACCTACACTACGAGGCACCGACCGTTGGGCGTGCGTCGCAGAACGGTTGGCAAAGGAGGCGATGAAGGCAAGGGAGTGGCAGTTAAAGGATCGAAGGTTTGCTAAATATAGTTTTCTATTAGCCCTTAAAAGCGTTAGGTTAAAATTATGGAGAGGGTGGTTGAAAACGATTACGCCGATGACGTGAGGAAATTTCCTAGGTAAGAACGTTCCGAAAAACTAGGAACAAGCGCTTGTCGTTCTAAACTCAACCAATCACAACAACTCCGCGTGGAGTGTAATTTGACATGATTGGCAAAAAGAGTCCCATGGTTTTTAAAAATATATCACGTGAGTTAGTTTCAGAAGGGAACGAGGTGATAAAACATGATGCAGAGACATTTCTGAATCATTTTCGAGTATTTTCGAGCACATTCGATCAGATTCGAGTAGAACATTTGGAATCGGTCCGAGATTCAATGATTCAATGATTCCGAAATCACTTCGAGATTTTCTTCATTATTCTTGACCTCTAGTTCTTGAAGTTTTGGAAAAGTTATTCTTAATTGATAACTTGATCTTACTCCAAATTATGCAGAGTTTTCAAAGTTTCAATTTTAATAATCTTCCCCAGATCTAGTCGGAGATCAAATGTTTTGTTTTGTAACAAGTGGTGATTGTAAAGTCTAATCATGTCGCATCAAGTTGAATGACCTCTCGCTGTAAAATAACTGTATTATGATGGTGAACGCTGCAAATTCCGAGAACGAGAAATTCCAGGCAGGGGCGACAACTTCCAAAGAAGAGTACGAGCCGATGCAAATCAATAGCATTCCAATCTTCACCTACGCTTACAGACTGATCTGATCATCAATGAAAAGGTAACGTGAGAACACTGGTTGCGATCAGTAATAGATATTTTAGTGGCGGCGAGAAGATCTAGTGCAACGAACCAGAACAGTAATGGCCCACACTCAGAACTTTTGTGATTGTATTCTCAATAAGGGCAGAAAGAAGAGTGAGCAATAATGATGGCTTTCTGAATTTAATTAGTTTTTTTCTGTAATTAACTGGCAATAAAAAATACCAGAAATTCTCTTAAAAATTTCACGTCAATGTTGTGAGTGATAATGTGTGATTTTTTTGGGGATGGGGTTGTTTGCATGGTAGTGTTAATTAGAAATGTATCAGGGATAATTAGTCAAGATAATTTTTGTAATATGCGTTTTCGAGTCTACTTTATTTTCATTATTTTATATATTGTATATTCGTAAAATATACAATATACTAAATACGTTACTAAATACCAGTATTTAAGAACTGAAAATATTCATCTTTTTGTTCCTTCATACGAGAATATTTCCCAGAATTAATTTAAATGTTCAGTTCACGAGTAGAGGATTGAAGCAATCCAATTACAAAATAATTTTAATTAAATCTATCCATGGGAGTATTTGTTGTTAAATTGAGACCTAATCTTACTCGTAATGACGCCTAATTAATGACCCTTAGTTTAAATGTGTATTAATTAATGGTATTTGAAGTCATTGCGGAATTCATAGGAAGATACTGAATCCTCGAATGAAAACTCATCCACGTAACAACATGAAAATGAATGTTGTTTCATACCTGTGGATGATTGAAAGTTTATTAGGTATTCAATTCTGTACCACACAATGTATAGTACGATATTTTGGGTTATTATTTTTTTCTATATTTTATTTTTCCTCGCATATACATCAAGTGACACTCCATGACGTCAATCATACACATTTGGATTTTCTTTCTGTAATTGTCTCTCATTTACTTTTCTTTTTATTTACTAAATATAAATTAAAATACGAAAACAACACTAAATAATTATGTAAATAAATTGCTCTTCATCTCCGGAGTTGAAGGGTATCAACTGAACTATCTAGCTTTTAAGTCAATTTTTTATGTAACGCTTTTAATCCATTATGTAATCCTAAAATGTATCGTAATTTTTATGAGTATTTATTTGCTTACATCCACCCTCCACTTTTAAAAACATATCCCTTATTATTGTCGTGTATGAACTTCGCTCTGCACATTGATCTCTCAATATATGTTCAAAATTATATGGTCAGTTATCTCTTCCCCAGTTTCTCAAGTACAAATACAGTCCTCCCTTAAATTGAGATTTTCATTATATTACCTCCTCTCGCAAACGGAAATTTATGCATATATCTCTACACGTGGAAAACATATGTGATAATTTTCAGCTTGGTGAAAATAGTGACAAGCCGGAAATTGAACCCGGGATTCCTGCTTTATTTAGGAGTGTTAACCATTACACCACACGTTCACTTCCCACAACTATACACCATTTCCACCCAGGCTTAACTCCGAAAGACCTGAGATACATCTTTATACATGAGATAACTGAACACAGGCGGCCCAGGTTCCAGATGTAAGTATAATCGAAAGAAATATAAGCACTTACGTTTGTGTGAAACCAGTACTATACCGTACACAGCCTAGCGTGTCACTTAAGCGCAAATAGTGTACAGTTGTGGAAGGAGAACGGGAGGTGTAATGGTTAACTCCTCTACAATAAAGCAGGAACTCGACTCCCGCCTCGTCACCATTTTCACTTGACCGGAAAAAAAATTATGCGTTTTTCGTGGTGTATTTAAATTCTTAACACTGGCTGGTATGCATATTAATGAAGCAAATGGTTTTTCTCTACTTATTTGAGTGTAGTTATAGTTTGATTCCTGTGCATAAACATTTCAAGGTGTAGCACATAGTACACCCTCTTCGTAGCGGAGTGTATGCAGCAGATGCTAAGAACGAGCGAATAATTATGCACATAAGAAGTAACCTCGGGAGGTGTGGTTCTAAACCGCAATATTCTGAAACATTATTCCTTGATGTTCCTCTTAATGCGTGCATCTGCCTTACGTACTTCAATAGAAGTAAAAGGGTAAATCACATGCTGCATCATCGTTTTAGAATTCGAACCATAACTACAATACTCTAAGCAGTGTGAAAGAATTTGGTTTGTTTTCATGCATACCAGTGATTGTGTGAAGCACAAGAGACCAATTTAAAACTCCGGACAACACAGTGACTTTAGCTAGTTCTCAATACACGACTGTATCGGTTTGCCCCGAATTCAACATATTGAATTAAAATACACGGTAGTTAAATACTTCCAAATGGGAATACTAGTAGAATTTACACATAGGTTATGAAATGATGCTTAGGACGAATCAGATAAATAAGTCTAGCAATGACGTCATAGAATTAAGGAAAATACTTTATCTTGGATTTAAACATGGACAAGATTTTTGTGCACAAGATTGAAATCACTTGTAAGAAACGAATACCGAAACACCGTCAAACCCATTGATCAATCCAATCCATGAATTTACGATCAAGGAAATGGCCGATTAATAGATAATTACTCTTCTGCAACAAACGGACCCAAATATTTCCCACCACAAGCAGTCATCTTGCTACCAATATAATCTCCACGTGATGTCCCGAACAACCTCACGGAGTACCATCACCACATTTACGAGGTGACGATGCTCCCCTATGCCATCAGCGAGTAATTAACGTCTACTAGGCCACGTTTATGGCTGGGCCGCGATTGGCCGATGACTCGAAAAGGCGAACGCGAATTCGTCGCGAGAACGACATTTGCTCCCTGCGCACGCGTCGTGCGTTACTTGAGCGTACGGTGCGGCGCGGTATAGCTGCTGCGGGGCACATCTGGCATTCGCAGGCATCCGTGAAGCGCAATCGCATGCGCTTCACGTGCGGAGAGTCTTTCGCGGAATAACGAAGTAGGAGGATTTGGCGATGCGTCTTATTTTAGAGAGTGACCGTCCACGCATAAGGAACGGAGATTAACATAAACTTTTCAATGGATGATCATAAAAACTACTCTAAGAGAAAATGCAGGAAGTGATACACTGTGATCGGTATATCATTTACAAACGAGAAAATATCAATTACAAGTATTCATTATTAAATACTCTGAAACTGTCTATAAAAGTAGCATTTTTCTGTTCGTCCTACGTGCAGTTGCATTTAACATTTCTGATTTCATTTCTCATGTGGCGTCCATCTTGGAAGAATATTATTATTTTTATGTAAGGTTCAAAAAGTATTTTGCATGAAAATGTTTATAGTGAATAGAGTATAGAATTCACACCTAAGGAAATGATGTACCTTTTATCTATCATACAAGATCAGTTCTGCTCAGGCGAATTTTAACTGTTTTAATTTCTGCTCTGTTTAAAGTACATCAAAATTATATCTCAATTGGATCAAGTTTTCTTCTCATGATTTTGGATATGTTCAATAAATATTATTCTGTTACCTGCTTGATGAAGCTATTTTATTAACCAGCAGTGTAGTTCGCGTAAATCGCCTGATCTAAAAAAAACTCAATAATATTAAATGATAAAATAAAATATTAAAAATTAGAACCAAAATACAGTATAATGTCTTAAAAGCTTATGACATACGAGTATTCAGCGTAAAATGCGTTTGATGAAATCCAGTTTTGGGACCTCTTGGTGAAATTGTATTCATAACTTTAGAATTCATTTCATAAGATAATATATGTGTTTTGCTTCCATCTTGGATTATATAAAAAAAAATAATGTTCTCCATAAAGCAGCTATCCCTTTAACTCATAAAAATTAGGAAGGTGTTAGGGGAGGGGGCTAAAGGCAGTGGGGAAAATAAATTATCGGGTAGATAATCCTATTTAAAATGAAAGTGTTTCTTTCAGCAAAATACTGCGAAGTTGGAAAGGATGGGTTGAATGTTCTCACCTGAGAAAAAACAAATTGAACTAAATGGGGAGTGGAAGTACTTGCATTAAACGACTAAAAAAATAATATTCACTTCTATTAATATTCGGATGAAGTAATTGCTCTAACACTGATTTTGATTGTAGTAAATCTATAGCAAAACCTTCCTCTTCCTCAACAATCTTCCTCTTCAAATACCACGCACTATTCATAAGTATTATATATTTTTTGTAAAAAGTTCTAAATAACTCTGCGCCTTTTCAAGAATAGAACACAACAAAAATGTATCGGATTAATGTGTAGTATGTATTAATTTGCTCCAAACGTTCGCCATAATAAAAAGTGTAAAAATTATATATATAAATATAATGATACGTTTTGAGCAGCTGATAGAGTATTAAGTAGAAAATTCGAATGAACCTAAAAAACTTTCCGTTTTTAATATTTATTTATAACTCAATTGTTTAAATAACAAATACCGGTAGTGATGTTTAGTCAATTACGTAATTTGACGTAACAGTAAACAGTGTATGAAGATTCACTAAAAAATAGAATGACGATGCTCATAAAATCCTGCTCCGATGTATGAAACCAAATCCATTCAAACCGACTTTAAGAGAGTACCGGGACTACCCTGAGGGTCAAATCCAAGTTTTGATTCTGGCAACATCCTCTCCCTCCTTGACCTAATGTCGAAGCATCTGGGAACTCTGACCACCATCATTAGCTCCTCAGGGATTGTTAATGCAGAATTTTTAACCTTGACATGTGTATTAAAAGTGGATTAGAAAATTATACGTTGCAATGGCATTTCTAACTTATATTCTCGGGGCTGATACCAGCAATTTAGAAACCTCAAGTAAATAAAAAATTTACCACCCAATAAGTTCTTTTCTTGACTTGAAAATTCATTTTATTAAATACATTTTTCTACTGATTAATTATAACATGTGTATCGTATACACGACAGGAAAAAATCAAACTATGAAACTGGTATAATGATAAAAAAATTATTGATAGAGAGCTTTCATTTCAAATATCAGATATTATTCTTTTTATAGAGAGACTATTAAATACAAAATGTGCTGAAGCATATGTTTTCTTTATGGCAGGTAATATGATAGTATAGTTGCTATAGACTCTTTTTTATTTTCATTCTTCTGATGGACTCTCTGAAAACTCATCCACCGATAATATTATTCCATACGTATTCCTTTTAGAAATAAATCTCGTCATCTCGTGAGAAACACGTTATTACGATGAAACTTCAGGTTTTCTGATAACAATCATAAGAATATATTTTCTTATTTCTCTTATAAACCCAAAGACTTAACATGTTTTGTTGTAGAATTTGGATGATATAAATACAATATAATTTTACATTCACATGTTAACCTATAGGAGTCCTGGGTAGACTTAATATGAGGTTAATATTATTTGCATGAAATTGAGGTCGCGAAGAGTGGAAGGACTGCAGACATGCTTATAGGTCTTTTCGGTAGATTTTCTTAATCCTGGGTGTGGAAATTGAGATGGGTCTTTAGGGAATAGTGGATATATTTATTTATTTATGTCTTTTGGCAAGGTTTAGGTTTTGAGACCTGATCTTCCTCCTAACGATGACGGGTAAGTGAATTTGGGAAGGAGAGGTGTTGGGTTGCCGGAGAACTCATGGCACCGAATGGATATTTGTCTGTAGTAAGTGAGGAAAACCCCTAATGAAAGCCTCACCTTTCTGACGAGCAGTGTTTTAACCCAAGCTCTACCACTCAGCGATATGATGGGTACGAAGACGCTAACCAGAAGCCACCGCCGTGTGTTTTATTTATATTTAGTGTTTCTTAATATTTAGTTAGAGGAAAGTTTTTTGAAATTTTTTTTATTGAGACTAGAAATGAAAGTGGAAAATAGATTAATACCTCCATCTATAAACAGTGACACCATGGTTTGTGCACAATGGTTATTCGACGTAGTTTTATATTGAAATGCGAAGTAATTTTATGTTCGAGGCAGTGGATCAAATTGTTGAGGCGTGCGTTAGAAATTCAGATGAATATTTTGTATGGTAGAACGAAAATATTTTTGATAATAAATCAACATGTTTAGGGAGAATACCGCCTCCGGAAGTGTGTCACTGCAAACAGCCATCCGTACCGCGAGCTTGAGCCAACAATAAGCTTGGGATATTATCAAAACATAGCGACATCTGAATATTTTGTCTATGTACTGGGTAACAATGGTACATTGACTCTTTCAAGATGAGATTTGGTGGCACACATAGGGAAGTTTTCATATTATTTATGTTAGTTGGCAGTGCCCTTATTTACGACAACATGTATTAATAACGTACAAACACTTTATCGTTCATACTTTTACATAACGTTTCGGGGATGTATGTTCCCCCTCTTCAGATTATTTTATATTTTCTACAAAAAAACATTTATACAAATTATCTGGTATATCTCATCACTAATCTCCAGTACATTGTTACAAATATTCAACTTACATATGTGAAACTTACTCTTATCTAATTTCACATTATTTATTGTTAATAGATATTTCGGTTGCGTATAATTATTAATAATGCGGGATATAGTGAATAGAGAGTAGTTTAAAGGTCAATAACAAATCACTAGCAGGGCCAAGCACTCAAAACTCGAGGACCACACTTATTTCTTAATTTTTTTATATTTTAAATATAGAAATTATCAGTCAGTATAATTTACGTTACAGTAAATCAAACTTAAAAACATTCATTATAGCTGCAAAAACAATTTGGATGGACAACTTTCATCAACGCTAATAATATTAGATATGATATTTTATTGTTAACTCATTATTTCCTCTTATTTTATTTAACCCTTCAGTGGTCGGGTAGCGATCAGAAACACTTGCGGTTGGGTGGGGCATACTGTCACCCAAAAGGAAACTGCGGTTTTTCGCGCAACATGGAGAGATACTTAAGACTATTTGGATATTACTCTCATCTGGGATAAATGTTTATAAAATGGATACACCGTTTTATGTTAAATTTATTGGTAATGAAAAAATATCAGAGTGAACTAGTCTGAATCATTTTAAAAATAGAGGCATTTCGTTACGTAGGAATAAGCAGTTAAATTTATTAAAAATATATTAGAGTAATATTAAATTTATTAATAGGTAAACTTATTACATTCGCTTGTGTTTTAGTTATTTTTAATTTAATTAGCTTGTAGAAAATATCAAAACCAAAATACAATAAAATTCTGTTTTGTGTCATTTACATTTACACTTAAATTATACAAACATTTTCACAAATAAGAAACCCAAGCACAAACAAAGATAGCTTATCAGCGCGTAGACATCGACAATTCCTGCGAAAACAGAGGCAATCAACCCGTAATAAGTTGTTAGGAAAGAATAGAAAGATTCAATTTACGAGATAAACATCAATAATAAGATACGTAGAGTGTTATGACACCCCACCCGACCTTCAAAGGGTTAATCAACACACTTCGCCCTCTGCGAGGCCTCTCCGAGCTCCCTGGTAGGTTACACATATAGACGCTCTTTGGGACTTTGCCCCAGCCGGGCTCCAAGACTAGATGTATCGTTGTTATTCACTATTATTGTCCAAATCTTTCCTTATGGGGCAAAACATGCTGGTATTCAATTTTGAAAGTGCTGGATAAAAATTAAACTACGATTTGCATACTCTTGAGACAATGTGGACCACTTTTACAGTTTAAGTGTATTAGACGTGTTTCACAAAATGAGATGCTAGCCATTTTATTCTAAAGTTTTTACCTTAAATCCACGTTTTATTTTTATTTTTTACCCGAATGAAAATAGCAGATGATGTAAGAAAACGTTCATGAAAACATTATCAACTTTCAGCTTCAGAATTTGGAACCGTCGTGCATTTCCCAAGATACATAAAACGGACGTTTGCTTTTTTCCTTGCAATTTACCACTAAATAAAAGTGAAATTAATTGTAAATTGCAATTATTTTATAAATTGCCAATTCTACTGGGAACGTACATACGCCGTAGGGAAAATGTAATATTTCGGGACATGGAGAGAGTAATGACATCTGTGACCTTTAGAAAGCTCGGTGCGCGATGAGGTCGACATTAAAGCGTCGAATCTCGTTCAAGAAGAGGGCTATACTCCATTTGTGCGGGAAAAAGAATTCAAGAATTAATTTGTTTATATTCTATAGATATTATAACATGCAACTAACTATGTTTCTTCTTATTTTCGGGTAATGTAATCTAATATTTTGGCCTTGGAACACTAAGAGTATTATATTCGAGTTGACTGAAGTCACGTTGTCAACTATTCACAAAACTTGGAAATCTTCACCAAAGGAGATCTTCTTAAGGAATTTAATATATCTCCCTATCTCTGATAGGGCGCCTTACCCAACCCGAATCGTACAGGTGGCACGCGTGAGCGAAGTTCACGACGTACCCCGGGTCGTAAATACGGTTCCTAACTAAGCTACGGGAAAAGACATAGACTGGTTGGACAAATATATTCTATCAAATAATCCTAGACATTATGTATACATGAATTACTTAAGCATGGAATCTAACAGACTGATACACAAGCACAATAAAGTACATATCTCGATATTAGTACTATGGTGTTTAGAAGACACTTGTTTGCTTCGAAGACTTGTTTCTTATCTTCTCGTGGCAGTCGCCCCACTGCTACTCGGACATTCGGAAGCCCTGTTTGTTACATTCCGTAATCACCAAATTAGAATTCAGAAAATATTCAGCATATTTCGTAACACAGCACTTACACAATGCATTGTTCAATAACTCACTATTATCAACTATATAACTGATTGGCATTATTTGCAAAATATAGATCATGGCTGCCTTGTAACTATGTCGGGCACGTTCTTCTGCCAAAGAGTTGCGATAATTTAGAGTTCTTGTGTGCCCACCAATTTTATATATATATATATATATATATATATATATATATATATAT
>NNCF01126016.1:1851164-1933472 GCA_002313205.1 Laupala kohalensis | reverse complement strand
ATATATATATATATATATATATATATCGGCAAGTTAATATTATAAATGATACACTGAAATTAAATTAGATGGTATTTACATATGAAATTATAGGTGGATAAAAGAATGTTGATTCGATTGATGTAATTTATACACATTCACACAGCAAGAAGTACTATTTTGACCTTCGTCACAATGTAACAAATCGACATTAAAGAATTATATTTGGAGAGGGTTGTTTTTATCATGGGTCTCTGTATTTTTGGCCATCTTCATTATACCCTATTTAAAAAGTTTATTAAAGAAATACTTTTACCACCATTAATATAAAAAATCTCTAATATACAAATTATTTTCTTATGTTTTTGGGGGAGATAAGATCAGTAAGATTTATCTTCTATTTCAAGCGATATATTTATAAATAAATATAAAGACAATCAGGATATTATTAACGCGAGAACAAAGCAAGCAGATCATCGATATTATTATTTAATTCAGTTAACAACTAAGAAATTAATTTATTTGCAATTTAAAATTCAGTATTCATCAGCATTATTAGAACGCAAAAATTCACTTTTTCTAAATAAATAAATCCTTAGTTAATGCGGAAGTTATTTTTTTGTAAAAATATTTCACGTTACATAAAAGAAGTCTACATTCAAAAATACCCATTATTCAACGCGTACCAAATTATAATGCACACCTTTCGACATGTGTTTATATCGTTATTTTTACAAGATAGTTTATTATGTATAAAATTATGAGACAAATTCAGAAATTTATATCACTGTTTTCAATTACTTCTTCGGGCTAGTTTGTTTCATTTTCAGTGTCTTAAACTACCCGGGAATGGATCTTTAACGTGAGAAATACCTTCTACCCGAGAAAGCGAATCTCATTTTCACTCCACTTGCTCTTCTCCATGTAAATTACATTCCTTTCCCTATTTCTCTTCCTTAATTTATTTCATCGGATTTGGCTCTTGTTATTGCCTGTATTTCACAAGAAACTCCCTTTCAACACGTTGGGTGGAAATTTAAGAATGGTTATTTCTTTTCAGATAATATGGATCGTTTGAGTTGTAAGAGGCTCATAATGCATTTCAAGACGAACGCGAGCATTAAACATTTCGTATCTTTCATTCAAGAACATTTTCAAAAAATTCCCCTCACGATAGTGTTTCTTGATCACTAAATAACATATTAGAAGTAAGTTTTATTACAAGTCTCATTAAAATTTAATTATTCTGCTTCCTTTCATACACATGTATTATTATTCATCATAACACCAGAAAATCATGGCAAATTGTTTATTAATTTAATTTTGTTATTGACGCCGACGCATGAAATCGAATACTTTTATTTCCATTGTATTTCAAATACGTATCTACTCGCGATTTATTAAAATGCCACTGGGTAATTACGATGAATACATTGATTCAAATTCAAATTTACCATGTAACTAATTTCGATGTATACCAACTAATTAATTAGTAATTCTAGTAATTAAGCTAGACCGCATCCAATGTTTCTCGTATCTGTTTTTTGCAACATAGAGCAATTGTTTTACTTGTAATTTGCGAAAATGAATATAGTTTTATTTCTTAGAATATCGTATGATTGTATAGAGTAACAAAAGCTTTCATGAAAAATTTTAACAAATATTTGAATATACTGAGATGTTTACGGTTTGAATTTTTTTCTTTCCTCTCGATACTGAGGAAATATTTGACTCCTAAGAAAATAATTGTCTTTTTCGATATCTTATAGGTTTTGACTTTACTAATGAAGCAATGTCTCGCAGTAGTTCATAAATCTCTAATTTATTTTAAATTACAACCCGTAACTATTCCAATATAACACGAATCTTAATAATTAAATCTTTTACTGGTGACGTGATCCTCGGAACTGAGACAGTAATGAATCCCATTTAAATCATCCGAGTCATCAAAAAGCTAGAACAATGCATTCATCAGTTTTGAAACAATTATTGTGACAAAAATCTTCCAAATTGAACACATAAAAAAATATTTTCTGACGATGCAAATGGTATTCATTGAAGATAATGGTTGTACAAATCCCATAAGTCACTACAGTCGAGTCACGAGTATTCAGAAATTTCTGATATTGACCTGTGGTTCGTGAACTTTAATCCCCCCGAGTTTCTTGAATGCTGTATTCCTTAACAATCGAGTAAAAGAACAAAGATGTTTGGGTATTTTTTATGATTTCATGACACTCTCAGTAACACAATCAATTATTTTGTGGATAAAATAGAATTTCCGTTCATACTTCGAACAATGTATGATATGTATTGCTACGCATATTAGAAATGCAACTAAATGTAATGTGTATTTTGAACTATATAATGATAAATGACATAACTCAATGATAATTGCATATTTATTGCGGTTGCGAAACTAATTTTTTTTTTCGTAGTTACATGAAAGAGTATACGATAATTTTAATCAGTACATCAAAACTATCTAACCATCAACATTACTGATAGCATTAAAAAACATATGTATGGGAGAGAAAAAGATTGATAAAACAAATAACCCCATATTCACACAAATAGTACGGTGGTCCTCACTTAGTAATTTTGTATTCTCCAGTCATTGTAATTGATGTTTTAATTGACGTTTGTTCGAAAATTCAAAAAAAGTTTTAAAAAAAATTATTCTCGGATGTTTCCTTATTTTTTATCAATCATATTCAAATCTAACTTCTGAAATGAAATTATTTCATTGTATGAAAATCGTTGTCCTTAGTAAGAGTAATACTCAATTATCAAATGATCAGGTAATCGTATATTCTATCAAAAATAAGCCACAATGTGTCATGTAAAATTTTCGATATGAAGAAAAATCCATTAAAAAACTTGTCATGAATGGGAAAATTATTCAAAATATCACAATCATGTGGTTTTGTTATATAAAAATGAATAAATTAGTCAAATGAGAGACTTGATATTAAAGAAAAAGTCGAGGGGATAAATTTACGTCGTTTAAAATCGTGAGAGGATAAATTCATTCGTCAATACATTGTCATGACTTAATGCAAAAAATTAAAGATATCTCCTTCATCAACCACCAAAACTTTTCGTTTATATTTATAATTCATTTTTTGTGTGTAGAGCTACGAGAGAAAAAACTGTATGCAAATTCCAACTGGACTTGACCGTTCGTAAAATTCCACATGTGTGAAGAGCAACAGATCATAAGGGGGAAAATTGTCCACAATATCCAAGCGTGTAATTTGAAATCTGCGCTCTGCTTTGTGAGCAATGTATACAAATGATTGATTCTCAGCCAGAGGAAACTGGAAATGTTCAACAGATTTATTTTAATGCAAACATAAAATCTAGTTATTTAAATTAAAGTAAAATGAAATGGAGAAATTGTGATAAAAATTATTAGGAATCAAAACTTAACAATTTTTTCTATATTCCTTTCAACATATTTACTTCACATAAAATTTCATATTTTTTTCTTTTCTTCTCCCCATGGTTCGATCAAGTATATTTTAATTTTAAGAAAAGTCAAATGTACTGAAAAACACCGAGAACAAATTCTTAAGTGCAGAAAGATGAAAATTTATAACGATATATGTTTAAAAGGGGCACACAAGGAGTTTAAGTCCACACAAGGAGATAAATATAAAGCTATTGAAATGCAATGGATTAAATATATTAAATTTTACTAGATCCGTATTGCACATTATTTTCCAATATTGACAATTTAAAATATATTATTTTCAGAATGTTATTAGTGATTTCCTAGTGCACACATTTAAGACGGGATCGCTACTCTGTAAATAGAGTATGTAGTCTATACACACTATTATCGATTTCGAAAAGCAATAGACTGGAAATGAAGACCTCCATTTCATTTTCGTATCTATTAAAATACACTTAACTTAAGGTTTAGTTTTAAAATTTTGTACTTGTCTCTGAGTATTATTTATTGTGTTTGGAAAGTAAATGAAAGCAATTTTCTAGCTTTTTTAAGGGATGGATCAAATTTAAAACTTTGTATTAGCAAACTTTGTAATAGCTTTGTATTAGCAGTAATACATACGTAATATAGTAGAAATATTTTAATATTGCTCTTGCCTTGGAAGGAACACTCAAAAAGAGAAAAAGAAATCCCATAACAAAAGTTAATAATTTATTACAGAAACTACTGTAATGAACGTTATTTATTCAATTTTCTTACGATATCTTATTTCTTAAATATATATTTACAAGCCAAACAAAATTTATTTTGGATATGAGATTATATCTCACTCTCCTTCTCGTAAGCATTGTCTTAAAGATTCATTTCATTGTCCACTTCAAAGTCTCATTCATGCTTTAATACAAATGGTTATAAACTGCCAATATTCTGTACAAGTGTAACATCAGAACCAGTGCCGAATATAGATTTTGAAATATTAACACTTTCAAGTACTTGGTTAGTCAGACATTCCTAAGGCGATTAAGGGCCGGGCCCGTCGCCGCCAAACAAGGAAAAATACCGCAACTAAGATTTCCCGTCTATTGTGATAAGATTGAACAGTTCCCATCTACTTCTGGAAACTGAGATGAACGCCCTCAAAGAAGAGAGAGTGTGAAGGGCATATTCCAGTAGTTCAAAATTAATGGTCAGCCGAAAGGACGCCGTATTCTCAGTACAGTGGCGAGGGTGTAGTCACGTGACCTCCGCTCCTGTATAAATTGGAAGGATTGCAGATCCTAAGTGCCTTTCATACTGGAGACTTCTGCGGAAGTGTATGAAAGTACGCAGGTTATTTGACATGTAACTTGGTCAGTTTTAGTCGTCAGACCACTGAGAATTGCTGTGGTAATTCTATTACATTGCTATTAGGCGCGAATGACTTAGCTTGGAACAGTTAGTTATTTCTGGATAGCAACTTGTAAATTTTTGAGATTCGGATAATCTGGGTAGATGTCCGAGTTAATTGATAACACGAGTATTTATATCTGTGTGTAATTGTTGCTTTCAGATAGCAATAACTCTGTAATAACAAATTCAAACTTGTATTTATGATTTGAGAGTTCGTTCAAATTTGTAAATACGCAGATTTCAATTTGACTTGTATTAAAGGAATATTTTATTGTTATTACACGTGTGTTTCATTGCTTGGGGAAACCAAGCTGGTGGCAGCGAAGTCTACCATAAAGGTTGTAGTTTATGGTGAATCCCGCTTCTACCCAAAAACTACGCACATCGCATCTGGGCTTGCGGTGTGTTATAACAAGTTCTGGAGTTAAGGAAGGTCCATTGTCTCCTGAAGGTGAGTATTCCACTTAACTCATCAAGAGTTAGACACGATGTCTTACATCGATCGTAAAACGCAACAACTTTTAGAGGAATCAAAAGAGTGACCGCTTTGCTTAACAAATTCTAATGGATGGTTATCATCCTATGAAGGAACGTGACGCATCAGAGTTTGGGTTCAAAGGCCCTCTACTAGCGTGGCGCGTTATACGTTGAAACGATAAAAAAAGTCAAATGCGAAATAACTTTTCTATACGAATTTATAATCAATACCCTATATCATGAACAGTCCATCTTCACCTGCATAGTAATATAATGAAATTGATAAATATCAATCTATTAAAGCACACACAATATTATCACTCCAATCAAAGTATACATATCTCAAGACATACATCAAAACATTGAGGATAAAAAATGAGGGACGACGACAAAAGATAGGGGGCAAAGAATGAGAGGGGGGGACAAAAAAATGAGGAAAATGATAGATACCCTAGCCCTAATAGCGTCGGGATAGAAAAGAACAAGAGATGACCAAGGAAGGTCAGGAAAGAGAAAGGAAGGAGCCTTGCACAAGTAAGTGGAAGTAATGCCAGACTCAGCTCGGGGCGCCGTGTTTGCCGAAAACGTACTTACTAGATGTAAGTCCCCTGGGAGGAAAATGGTACCAATGTGTACCGATGCGTTGTGATTTTTATAAGTTTCAAAGTGTTCTACATGTTTTTAAGTATTTTATCTTGTGAATAGTGATGCCTTGATGTATTTCCAGTAAGCATTCTTTGATAATTAAGTGTCTGCTTTAATAGGTCAATATTGATCATAATACCCTATATATGTGACTTCGAGTGGTAGGCAGATAACTGCACTTTTTGAACAAGAAGAAGAAAACGAGATGACCAGTCGAAAATGAGTGTTTTTGCTAAACGATTCGCACGTTATTCTCGAATTGGCTAGTGAAAATTTTCGTACATGTTCTAAGAAAAAGAACAGTTTTCTCTATGCAAAAATATATTTCTTTTCATTTTAGGAATGAAGTATGACAATATCACATTTTACCAATGTTAAATGCCAAGGTTATGGCAGAATAAGATTTTTGAAACTTTAAACAGCCGTTACTCGAGAAAACAAAACGTACACTCACCAGGTTGTTACCGGAAGCTGCAGAAAACATAGTATCTAATTGATAATACATTAAAATTTAATCACGTTTGAAGAAGAGTATAGTCAAGCGTATTGATATTTTATGTAGTTCTCGCATGAAATAACATGCATATAAATATATTAAATACACATCAGATAATCTCTTTCGTGTTTCATTCAAATATTAATTACTTAAATAAATAAGTTTTTTTGAGAACAGCTGGATATTGATTCAATAGGATGTTCAAAAGCCACGTATATTGAGTAACCTCATCAATCGTTTTATACTTGTCTTGAACATTTCCTGGATGAACAGAGTTAGACGTAAAATATGGATTTACGAGATATGAATGAAAATTGCCTTGTGTCATCTGGAAAAACCTTTCATCAGGCTGAAGGAGTTGACCTATTTATGTAATTTGGCATCATGCAGAATTGAAATGGAAACTAATGCAAATGGCATGTAGGAGTCTTCCGTTTCCAGAAAGCGTAGGATAACAGTAATGAACTGCCAAGTGTTCACGATACACGTCACGCTTGTCTCCTACATCATGTTATGAAGCACCGCATCTGTTTTATCCATTTCGAAATCGCATTTTGGCTTTGATTTTGGATTTATTTTGAGATTGAAGGACATGGAAAGTAAAACACAAATAATCTATAAAATGCAAATCAATTACGACCGGAATGAAGTTTGCAGAATTCCTAAGCTATCGTTGATTACGTAATCCTTTTATACACATCAACAAATTGTTTCCAATGTTTCAAAATATATTATAAGGAAGTTTCTTGACTTAATAGGAATATAAAGCTGCTTACTCACCACAAAATACGTATTTTATCAAAGTAATTATCGAACTAACTTATATCCCATTTTTTAAACTTATTTCTTCCAACGGATTTCTCAATATTTTGCTATAGAGTACATAATATGACACCAAAAGTGACATCAGGTTCTGAGTGGTCTCAAAAATGCTACAAGAGTAATGCTAACGATTAGTTTCCGACTTAAGAGTTGCCAATAAGAATTTTAAATTAGTGACAACGTAGAAAACACAGGAAGTAATTTCCTGTAGTGTTTTCATCTAATATCAAAATGTGTAAAAACGTATTATAGTATATGTAAGGTACATATTTTTGGTTTCAAACGCACAACGGCGGTGACCCTAATTGGACGTGCTGGTCTTTGTCTTCCACGTGTGATGGTTGACGTGGTTGATCCATGGTTGGTCCGTGTTGCATTAGTCCTCGTAGATTAAACACGTCAGGGGCAGCAGGTTTTGGTGGTGATCTGACGTTTCCTCTGCCATCAATTCCACCTCATCAACCCACCCAAGTCTTCCTTCACGTCCTTCAACGGCTTCACGAAGGGCATCCATCACCATTTGCAATTCCCCATTCTCTGGAAAGAGCTCCATTCACATCACTCGACGAAGAGAGTAAAAAATCAAGATTAAAAACGTGGGATTGCAATAAATATTTCCTAACATTTGATGTCAACAGAAACTACTCAATAGACCTGACAATGAAAATGGTCGAATTTTTAATTCATTTCACCCAGAAAATCACCAGAATAGTCAACCCAAACATAAGTAACTTGCTGCCTTTATTTAAAACCTGCTTATTCACAGAAGTATTCTTCTTCAGCTGTTAAAGAATCATACAATTGTAAGGCCAAAAACTTGGTTGTGAGATATTACATTTATGGATTTCATGTCTTGAAAATGAAGAAGTTAAAATAACAAATACGTTTCCGTATGATGTAATGTACACAGTAATTCAGTAAGAACGTTAAACTCAAATGTCTCCTGAATGATAACATAAAATAAGTGTAGTTTATATCAAGTTGTAACATGACGCTAATTTGACGTATTAAAAAGATTTCATTCGCTTTTCAGGTCAGAGATATTCACAGTTCATTTGTTGTTATGGACAGTTATGCATTTTAAGCGCAAATTTGGAGCCAATATACAGATATAAAAGATAAAGCGAAAAAAAATCTGTAAATGTTTGAATAGACAATAAAAAGTAGGCACTATGGAATTACTGAAAGATCTCGTACCTATGAAAGAAAAGAAAATTCTCTGTACCATGTTTCATATTGGAAATATATGTCTTGATTTTCACCAAACAATCAATATTTTCTTCTAGAAACTTCCTTACGATGTATTGGAGGTATAACGCATTTTCTGTGTTGTCACTTCTAATCTTTCCAAACTACTTTTGTGGGGTACAGATAACTTCGTCAATAATATAAGTAACTTTGTTTCCCTTACCATCGAGAGCAATATTTTCTCCTTTGAATTCACAAACCATACTAGTGTGAATCGCCACATCACTGGGGATATCGTGTCTGTTACTCTCTAATATTGGTTCAGGTGAATAACAGAAGATATGTGTGGGTAGTCATTCTACAGAAGATATTTATTTATTTTCGTAAGAAAGGTAAATGATTCCTGCTACATAATTTTGTCTTTGCTGTTAGTTATTAAGAGTTAAATGGTTCGGTGTATGTATTGTATGTTCTATCTGACATATGACATTGTATCATATCTCCGGAATTTGTCAACATTTGAAGAAAGGTTCTTATCATAAATTTGTCGTAATTTTAAGTTTGTAACAGATCGTGACTTGCCACAATAAATTCTTGTATTTCTACAATAAAAACTTCCTCACCGTTTGAGACCATGATTTCAACATATTTTAATGCACAGCTGTGTGCATTTTTCATGCATAGGCCATGTTATTCACATCTTTATCACATGTTTTATGAAATTTGGATGTAAGTAAAATGCTACATCTATAAGAAATATTCTTTCGTTTTACGATAAAAGAGCGCGATGTTTAGGATATTATGCCAGTACAGTTGGATTAGTTCGAATTTTTCTGTTGGAATGAGTACTTAAATTGTTAAATTCAGTGTAAGATGACGGTAGATGTTTGAAATAGTGAGTTTTATATCGAGATGTTCTGAAAGTTGCTGGTGAAACATTTTCGTCTTTTCGTGGCAACTGTGATTGAAAGTCACCGACATGACACTGTGTTGTGCTCCGCCGCTTTTCATACATTTCCTTGCAATTTCGACACGTACCAACTCTTAGAAGTGACATATTCAATCTTTATCTTTACAATTAATCCGTATATGTCCCTAGCTTTGACATTTACAACAACACAAAGTATTGCATTCTGTAATGCAATGGCTGTCCAGTTAATATGAATCATATCTCTTTAGTAAGTGCTTTAAATTCTGGGCTAATACTGACAATATGCGTTCCATTCCTCATCAGTTTGGGAACTCCTTTAATTTTTCTCTTGGGCCTTTAATATGCAAATTTTGATCAAACATATTTTCCAACAAATCCTCATCATGTGTGCATTCAATGTAGTGAGCAGACGAGCTGTCGAGCGCGTGTCCAGTGCCGCCGCCCCGCATCAGTGTTGCTCCTCTTGGTCGTCGCGCGGTTGCTGCTCTCCACCTAATGAGGATGTGCTCCATTTGATTAGCGTCTGCGCTCTCGCTGTGCCGAAGTACCTCCTTGGCCTCGGCACCGAAATTTCCCGAGAGCTGCAACGTACGTCGGCGGACGGAGGCCTCTCCACGTGGCGGGACGTTGAGTTGGTGATGTTGTTGGAAACGGGGACAGGCGGCTGCGATGTGCACTCAGGATAAGGCACTCACATTTGCAGTGGTGTAGGACTGGGGTCAAGGTCTTTCAGGATTCACACAAAAGTTCTTGTGAATTGTCATTACTCCATAGATATTAGCGAAGGAATTTTTACTGTGTTTCTGCCAAGTAGAGACAACTATTTCCCCTCAACCAACTGGCCCGTTATTGCAATAAAATATACATAAATTTAGTTAAGACAAAAATCTTCCATATTAAAGTTGTGAAGAAATTAACGATTTCCTTCTTCAACTCATACAACATGTATATTTGCCACAATATCATAGAACTTATTTTAAATTCCAGAATTTTATTTCATTTTATTTTTGTGAAATATTGCAAGTATTAAATTAATTCGTAGAGTTTAAATACCTCAAAAATGCTTCATCTAGCGGAAAGAAATTCAAAGTCAAATAACAGTTGTATGGTTGATTGGAAAGTTAGCGATAGCTTCATGAGCTGTAGTATGAGTGTAAACTTCCAAGAGTGTACATCTGTTCCACGCGTAAAATATAAATTTGTGTGCTGATACAAAGAATACATTGCTAAAAATGCTATCATAATGGAGCTTTGCACCGTCAGGGTTTTTGAATAAATTGCTTCGTTGAAGATTAAATTAATCATGGTAGAAGAACCGATTTGCAAAAATAACATAAAAGGGCGGCATTAATTGCCAAATTAACCAGCAGTTACAAAATGAAACATATACTGAACGTAGCTAGGTTAAAATATTGTTTATTGTATTAATGAATTCTATCAACATCAATATTTAATGTTTCTTAAAGGGAACCAATTTTTTTTTTTGCTATTTGTGAAGGAATAAAATCTCACTACTTCGGAAATAAAATAATACTTGCTACAGAGAGAATATTCAATTTCAGACTTAATCCTGGGACACAATGATCTAAACGCACTGAAACAATGAACATTAGTCATTTATTTCTTGTGACGAATTGGAAATCGTACCAAAAAACATCCATGGTATCAAAGCAGGAGATCCGTGGTTCGATTCCCGGGTTGTCACCATTTTCATCTGGCTGTAGTCATCAAATAGTTATTATGTTTTAGTACCCTGGGATTATGGATAGTATGGAAGTATGAAGAGAATGTGATTCAAGAACGGTAATGAATAATAAACGAAGAACCAATAATATATTTGTTAAATGCATTTTGACGAGTAGGTTAACGGTATATTAAAAAAGATATATGAAGTACAACACAAGATATAAAAACAAGAAGCTGAGATTGTTAATTTGAGGACAAATGAAAAAAGAGTGACATTTACCCAAGTTGATTAAAGGGGTATCTTTTTAAATTGAACTCAGAAATTCCTCAAGAGAAATAGTATCATCAGTGTAACATTTATTTTCTTGCAGGAAATTTTTATCCAGCATCTAATTTCATGTATCTATTAATTTATTATTGGATTGGTAAGTTCAAGATAATGGTTTATGGTTGTGAGATTAACTATTTTTTGGAGAGCGCAATACTGAAGATAGCTCGTAACTAGCGTTTTAGTGATTCATATTAATACCATTTTTTAAATGTACAAACAACATTTTACCATATAAAACGAGATAACTCTCGTCCAATAATCAGGAATAATAAAATTTTACGATCAAATATTTAAATAATATTATTTTACAGGAAGTAATAGAACTGAAATACTTCTAGAAATGTTCTCCAAACTAAATTGAATTTAATGTGTCGTGTCTCTAATTTAATTTTTTTCAATAACCATGAGTTTATTAAATTAAACTATTACTTGTAAATAAAATGTAAAAAAAAATTAAGTGTTTAAAGCAGGTCTTTGAGGTAATTTTTTTACCAACGAATTCACATTTTTTACTCAGCTAACGTTTCGATCAAATTTATTCTCTTTCTCTGGGCTTGTACTGAACTACTTAATCGAACATTTTTCATCAATATTGCTCCACATTTCTTCTTATCTTTTCATTAATACTACACCAACCAGTTAACAGCACATATTTCCATTTTAAACATTCTTTAACTTTTAACACCATGTGTGTTTGTTTACAATATCCTATTCAGTCAAAAACCTCCTTGATACAATGTATATCAAGGATCGAGAACGAAAAAAGTAGAAAAGTAAGGTTACGTAATACACCACGCCAATTAAGAGAAGGATCAACGCAATGATCTGCTGAATTAGGTATCATCTTTCTGTCGCTGCGAAGCATCTTGTCAGTTTGAAAATCACGACACTCCTTCGCATTTTACGAGACTGATATTGCGCGGAATATTTATTGCGCTATAAAACGAATTCCTGCTAGTCGCAAAAGCTGCTACCAAGACTCGAGGAACTGCATTTTGTTCATTCGAGAGAAAATAAAAGGAGAATGATGATGAAGAAAGCTCGACCTACATCTTCGACGTTAGGATGAAGTAGTTTCACTAAGTAATCCCGGTGTCATTAGAACAGAATAGGGGTTTTTGATATTTGAATATTTCGCTGATTGTGCAGTAAGGAGATCACACGTAATTTGCTGTAGTATCAAATTCGCAGGAACTAAAATTGTGATTGTCTCTTGCTCATAATAAAAGCTTATCTATACTTAAAACAGTAACAGCACCTTTCTGGACTAGTTTCTTACTCCAATCTTAACGAAACGTAAGCTCATAGTTTACATTAGTGCCTTTATGAATACTACAGAAATTTTCTACGAAGATTATTAATTGATTTATAAAAAATACCAATAAATAACAAAAAATATCTTGATTTTTGAATGATTGGACTAACGCTATCAGGTAGAACCATCGATATATGTCAATGGTGGACTGTCGAAGCCACAGATTGCGTCTACAGGAGCGAAGCGGATCGTCACACAAAGCCGCGCATTACAATAAACGTCACAGCAATGTTCCTAAAGCACAAATACGTAATTTTGTTTTCTTTATCAAATTTCAACATAATAAAAAAGTAAATTTGTTAAAATACGGAACGTTATATTAATGAATTTAACTCTTGCCTTACTGACTAAATATTACTTAACTTTTCCAACAATTGAACTAAAATTGCATAAAGGACCATCAATAACGCACTATTTTATACATATGCCCTCCAGGCTATATCATGTAAGTTGGTACTGACATAACCTAGAAGAAAATGCTTTTCTGGGACAAAAGCATTTGTAAACGGTACGATGCTGTACAGTTCTTGCCCTAAGCGCAATGTACCTTGAACATCTGTCTGAATTAACTCGTGGCTCATTACTTGATCACTAATGACGTAGCTGTCGTTCCCTCTCCTATTCATAGTCGCATGTTACCGTTCCTAGGCGACGCGCGCTAACCCTCAACTATTTCGTCTCGATGTAAATAAAGCGGAAATTTAAAATTAATTAGAGTACATGTGTGAATAATTAATACATACGTAAGAAGAATGAATGAAAAATATTAAAAGGTTTAAATATATCAAATTGCTATCATGTGTAAAAATGATCAGTCTTTTCAAACCTTTATATCAATAGTATGAGTAAAACTGTTACCTTAGTAAATTTATGATAACTCAAGATGATTATAAACAAATAAAAAACAAGATATATCATAACAACATTAATATAGAAAAATGCTAGATGACCGAACATTTGTTCTAATGACGTATAGATTAAAAATGTGAATTTGCATTAATCATAAAAAAAATGTGCACATCTTGATGTCAACAAAAACTAACTTAAAACATAAAATTTTGAACCGCGTACATGGGGTAGGGGGTAATTTTTGAATTAGAACGCGTACTTTTTAATAATAAGTAATATCTATTTTATATAGCGTACTGCACACTTTTCAAATAATAACACATGTAACAACCGGAATTGAGTGGAGTGTTTTATTATATGTATGATAATAATTCCAAAATAAGACAGGTTTCAACATCTCCTTACCTGAATTTTCCACACTTCATATTTCTTCATGTGATACGAATTGGAAAAAAAATACAGAAATATTTGTTTTATAAATGACTCAATAAGTTATATACCCCAGTAAATAAAGTTAAATTTTACCATAATATTAAATTTCATAAGTAGATACGCCGGATTTTTTTCAAAAATCAAACTTCGGGAAAACTTTTATGATTTTAAACAAACCTTTAATTATAGAAAGACATCTAAGTACTTATTATATGTATAAAAAAACTAGAATAACACAATATATTTAAAAATATTATAGATACATTTCGAATTGTTTTAGTAGCTGAGTCATAATAAGCAGAAGAACTTTTAATCTTATTATAAAATGTTCTATTAATGGAATTGGTTTCATTTACAAAAACAAACCTCTCTCTCTAATTATGACACATAAAAATGGAGTAACATAAAGCACAATTATAGAATTCGAGCACGAAATAGAGACCAATGATTATCGGATCCATAGCTAGCAAAGTTAATAATTACATAGTTAAATGATGTAATTTAAGCCCTTTTTATTTTTGATTTGCTAATTGTATATAATTATCTGAATTAAACTGTGGGTTTAACAATCATGAATACAACTTGATCAAAATGTGAACCCTTTCACTTCAGCATTAATGAATAACCAGATAAAACGGTTAGATAAGATCATAAACAAATTGTTAAAACTTTTAACTAACTTATTATTTACAAAGAAAATAAAAATTACAATATTTTAACAAATTAACGTGTTACAATTAACTATTTTATTTTGATGGCCACTAGGATTATCAAATATTTTTCTGCATAAGAAGACATCAGCAATTCACGTTGAGAAGCACCACTTCAACGCATTTCAAGTAGTTGACTCATGAGAGGGAAACATTTCTTCCAGTCCGCAGTCACCAATAAAACATGCGAATGAAACATTTAAAGATGGTCGCAATGCATGTAAATGTTAACATTTTTTAGCAATGCGAACGACAATTTTTTTTGGTTTTTAACAATTTAAAAAATATACCCTATCGTTTTATGAAATTCCAAATGTGAGAAAGTTTGAAGTGAATTACATAATTTATAACGTATGCCCAAATATTTATACAAGACAAGTATACATCAGAATTTGAAAAAATATACTGAGCAGTATCGCCGCACATCGGACTATCCTACAAAATTACCAGAACATGAAATCAGTAAAATGATTTGTTCTTATAATTTTAGATAAATTACAAACATAATTTGTCATATTTAATGTGGTGTAAGTGGAAAATATACAATTTACATGAAACAAATAGTTTGTTTCCACCAATTACTCATTATTATATTGAACAAGAGTTATTGTCTAAGGTTTCCTGACATCTTCATGTGAAAGGTAAACGAATAAAATTAAAAGAAAGGGACAAATACATAAAAAAGTAGATCACTAAAAACGTTCAGTGCAAATATCTTGATCGGATAGAGATATGGAAGTGTTGTTTCCATTAAAATAAAATGGGGCTATCAACGTATTCATATGTGTAGTTTTTAATCTGCAAAATTAGCGGCGCAGTGAATTCATCACTCCATAACTTCTGTGTATCAGAGTGAAATTTGGGGTGAGGAAGTATTTTCAAAAAACTCTCTTATGAGGATTCTGTGTCACTCCTATCGCACTGAGATTCTCTTACTGCATCGAGCAGTGAAAATTTAGAGGAAATCAAGCAAAAATATCACTTTTCAAGATGTGAGGGACAGAGTCCCCCGTATACAGGCTCAATAATGTCGCAAAATCTTCAGATATTCGTGATTCTGTTTTATGTTGCGTTGATCGTTCAAATTGAATAAATGTAACATCTTCGTATTTGTTTATTCTTGGATTTTAAAGTAGCATTAAAAATTTTTCTTGCCATTTAAAAATAATGAAAATACGTCTTCTACTGCGAACCATTGAAATAAGAAAAAAAATGTAATCCTTTATAATTTTGGGAGACATTTGACACCGACAGCGGTGATCTAGTTATACCGTATTCACTACCTCGACACCATTTAGCGGTAGAGCGTGGGTTCCAACTCTGCTAGGCCGAACTAGGTGAGGTTTTCAGTTCGGGTTTCCCTCGTTAACTTCAGACAAGTCGGTTAGGTACCATAAGGTCCCCGTCAACCCAGCATCTCTCATTCCCCTTACCCAAGTCACGGCTAGTTGGAAGAGCGGGCCAAATGACCCGAACCTCACTCTAAGACATTAAATAAATATATATATATGTAAACGTTCGTATTGCATCACTCTGCATAAAGTAATAATTTTTTTCATCAAATGGGCCCTGGGTTGGTCAATGGTTCGATAAATAAAATGTCTCGTCTGAAAAGGTTTCCTGAGAAAACACGTACCATTTTAGTTTAAAAGTTCTCGTCCGTGAACGAAAGGCATGAATTCGAGGAGACGTAATATATCTTCAGGGACACAAATATCGTCAAAACCGCAGGGTGAACTAGAGAGTCCGGCAAGCACGTTCCGTGTTCTGGACCTGCAACACGGACGCAGGTGGCTACTTCGCCCACGGCGACGATGCACGCGCAACGTCGGTGACAGCGATTTTCCTAAAGAGCGACATTGGCAACAAGTGACGGACGGAGGCTGCGTTGGAAACGCTTCAGTTGCAGATGTGGCCGTTATTCTACCTCACGTCACGACGCGCACACGCTGTCGTTCCGCTAGACGGAAGGGAAGAGTTTGCGAATCGGAACGGACTGTGTCACCCGACTCTGATCTGACCCTCTCTAAATCCCCTTCCCTCGACAATTCGATACCAGTCGTATATCCCCTTCCTTTCCATTCGTAATCGCTCCCTCGTTCTCTCTTCCAAATTCTGTCTTCGGTTGGTCGGATATTTCAGCTCTGCTGTAGCGACCTTTTTTTTTATTTTTTTTTTTTGCTCTACTCGACTTCACTTCGAGTATTTCAAGCCAAATGTCCAAAATAAAAAGGATAGGTTGAACCGAATAAGTGCAAGCAAAAGGGTAGTTACACCAGGAAATTTTAACATATTTTTAACAGTTTTTGATTTTTTCTGATAAATCTAATAAAGAATAGATATTCTAGTGAAATATCATCAACCCCTATATGCCATCCATAGTTAACTTTCAATTCAGTGTGTTCAACCAACAGCATATGAAACATTAATGTACGTGGGTGTAGTGCAAAATTTGTGTTGTGGAAGCACGTACATCGGAGCAGTTAGTTAAGTACAGTCAACCCTCCTGCCCCCCCCCGTCCCATTATAACAGTCTTACTATTGTTTCAATGCAAAATGGTTAATGTTTAGATTGCATTACCTCCAATTGGGTAGACAGGATTGGATGGAAGAAAATTATATTTTCACCAAAGGGTCGCACCCGCACCGCCAACACCCATGATTACAAGTTATTTCATAGAGTAGTGACAATTATCCAGCTTAAGAAAATCGATAAAATTCAGAATGTTTTAATCTATTACCGGAAACTATTACCCTCTCCTCGCCTCCCTTAAATCTCTGATGCGCTTTGCTCCGCCAATATATTTCCGATCGTCCATGACGTGTACGTGTCTTGAATACAAAAGCCTGCACTATATCACGCAACCCCATCTCGTGTGATTCAAGGAAGCAGCATCGACTGGACGTTCGGTCTCGCCGCTCGTCAGCGCTGTCAATGCCCCTGCGGCGGTAGTCACGTTGCTCACTAGAAGCGTCAGGGAAATTGGCGGAAAATGCGGCTGGCGTTGGCCGAAGCTCAGCTGAAGAGACGATGACAGAAGCACGCAGCGAATGCTGGACGGACGCACGCTGCGAAGAGGATGACAGAGTGAGGAATGGATACGGGAGAGAAGTTAGAAAGTGGAGCTAGCGGGAAATGTAATGCAATACAGAGCCCTCCCCACCTCGTAACATTATGTCACTAAGACGAGATCTCCCCCTTCTTCTGTGTACATCTCAATTTTTTTCAAGTACTCCATCCCCCGGTTTTGATTTTAAAAAAATTTAAATAATTTGTTGAAACATTTTTTTATATTTAAACATTGTTTTTTAACGGCAATTAAAAATATTGTAATATTATATTTTATTTGTTTAAACATTTCAGAAATTTCTAATTCTATTTGATAATTGTAATTTTCGTGATCTTTGAATGTTTATGTAATAATATGAAACTCCATAAATGTACAAATCTTTGTGACTCCTTCCTCCCCCCACCCTGTGATTTTTCATACATTAATGTAACGCTCTATGGTACCCATTCTCCATCCTCAAAGTGAATGTATTTTATGGATGACCACTATCCTAAATATGTGATATCAATAGCTATCATAGTTAAGAACCTTGTGGGTCACCGAGAGAAGTTTCCCCGATACAACCTTGCTGTAGTAAAATTTTGTGAGGTTAAAGCAAAAATAAATAAATTATTTTTCCTGCATTATTAAGCGACTTATTATATAATTAACAATAGTCACTTTGCCTTATTTCTAATGTCTATTTCTTTTTATTTACGAGCTCAACTCTTTCCTTAGTTGGAAAGTTTCCCGTCCCTATCATGGAAAGTGGGCGCAATCTATTTTTTATTCTCATGACTGTAAATTATGGTCTTTCATTGGTAAAACAAATTCTCGGATTCCGTTTCATTTCTTCATCGTAGAAATAATAGACGCTGTAAGTGATAAGTGTTCTCCGACAATAAAGGAAAAAAAATTGGAAGAATCATCAAAATTTGTTGTTTTACATATTTAAAAATGTTTTGAAGGAAATATTATTGATTGCATTGCACTTACTAATACTCGAATAAGGCTGCTGTTCCATGATAAGGGTTCCAAAAGGTAAATTGTTTTTCACTGTAAACCATCAGAAGTCTTATAGAAGTGCCCCCAATATTGATTCATTGGGATAAAATTGGGCTCTATTAATCCAGCGTTTTTTATATTTCTCATTCAGAGCATTCAGGGATTTTTTTATTAAATTTTACATTAAGATTCATTAAACCCCTCGAATAATAGTTCATAACTTTACCCAGTAGATGAGTCTTTGCCATACACTAAAATTCCTTCGAACAATAAATATGCTTGGATAAAATTGGGTTAACCACAAAACAATATTCCTTGTCTCTTATTGGACGCCATTCCATTCATCGTGAGAGGGCTGTACTGGCGCGTAATCCTGTCAACGTATCACCTGACAAAAAATAATGAAATAATCACGTCAGAATAATCTTGGACTTCCACGGAAGAGTTCGCTGAAATAAATTAATTTCGTCAATTACTGCGTGACTTATGAAAACCACATTATGATATACAACGACGACATTAAGAAATACAAATGTAAAAGAAATAATTCGTACTAAAACAAAATAAGATTCATAAGAATCACTATCTCATGCATCCCAAAATGTGAAGAAGAAAAAAAGGGGAAAAAAAAGGGTAATAGTGTCAATGGGAGGAAAAGAAACAGAACGTGAAGATAAGTACCAAACTGGACACACTAAGAAGCACAAAAATTTAAATGATTCGAATCCCTTCTGTGACTAAATTTTCTTGGTATTACAGAGACATGATAGGAATTACACTTCGCTGATCTGACTCCTATATTAAATAGTTTAACAACCTTACTATGGGAAAGAATACCATAAGTTAATTACTAATTAAATATCATTAAGAGAAACATTGCCACCTGGGTTAGTACTTTTCATAAATAAGAAAGTAATTCCTACTAAATGCAGAGTTGAAAACTCAAATTCAATGCTCAAGAAAAAATTAATTATAATAAAAAATCTCTTAGAGACAATTAAATTCAACGTATAAATGCTGATGAAAAAAAAAGAAGAAGAAATACTTAGTGAAGTTCATATTCTGATGGGTTGAGCTTTTTCCTCCAGGATATTTAATTAACGCACGTTCTTTAGCGACAGAAAAATAATTGTAGGAGTATTCCAAGGACTAATATGAAGCCAAACTAATTGAATGTTTGAAATACCTGAAAAAATTCAGCATCCTGAAGAAATTTCCGAGATTTTTCCCCATAGTATAATCAAGGAATTCTTTAAAAATAAATAAAGCATGTGTTTCTCAAGATAATGGAATTGAGTTTTTGGATTTTTTGGAAAATTAATCAGTTAAGGAAGACTGGTCTTCAATTTCATGAAAATATCGTATATATAACTCTCATGAATTTTCCGAAGCTTCATAAAATATTGAGAATTCTTTAAAAAAATTCCTTTCGAGATTGTAGTTCAAATACAAAGTATTGCAAATACGGTATGAAAGCACAGAGAAAAAATACGTTGAGCGTAGAGAATGTAATTTCATTTTTCAATTACCTGATAAATTTTAGACTTACCACAGATGATTGCGTGGAAATGAATGTTTTGCAAATCGTAAAGCTCATTACAAATCAATATATTTAAGAAGAAGTGATTTTTTTTTACATTGAATACATAACACATTCAGATGCACACCATTTAATAGAATAGATCTAATTAATGTAATATAATAGGGTAAAATATATAATATTTATGCACTCTTATATTTGATTCGGATATTTGTTTATTAAATAAAAAATATATTTTGGCTGTGGTTTTATCTACAATTTGAATTGTATGGTTATTTAATGCATCGAAAAAAATTAAATTCTTAAAAACTACAGAATTTACAGTGTAATCATTTTTTTCAAAAAAGAATTATTTTTTTTACATTATAACAATTTCAAGTAACATAAACTGATAATACTATAATACAGAACACTTCCTCGTTTCTAAACTGAATCCTAATAGGATCCTCTCACTTATTGAAATAGTAAACAGCTGTTCAGTTTCTGTGTATCATCTTCCAATGATTTGATCCAGTCACCTGTGTAGTTCGTAGAAATGTTATTCTGATATTCTCCCGCCCTCGCCGACCAATCTCCCAACGCACTCACCGCATCACGGCAGGTGCAAGCCACTACATCGAGAACCCTCACCACCGCTGCCAACCACCACACAGGGTCGAAGAGGAGGCTGCGTAGGCGGGCTAGAGGGCGACGCCTTATCGATTGAGTGTCACCACCGCTGCCGCTTGCTCCACCACCACTACCACCCCCCTGGCTGCACGGCGGCGGCGGCGGCGGCAGTGCGGTGGCTTGGCGGTGCGGCGGCGTGGTATGGCGTGGCGCGCGCGCGCGGCCCCCGGGCCGACCAGCCAGCCAGCAGCGGCGGCAGCAGCGGCGGCAGCCAACGAGGCAGCCAGCCGTCCGGGGCCTCTCTGCCAGGGGTCTCCTCGACCGGCCCCCGCCGCCGCCGGTTCCTCGCGGCGTCTACCCCCACTCACTGCCACCTGCTGGTGACACAATGCCATCATGAGTACTACTCTAGCAAACCCTTCGACTTCTCTCCGTCGACGATGCTGGCGTTCGAGGGAGACGGAGTCGAGATCTCGAAGGGAGTCACCATGGTACCACTAACCGAGCGCTGGGGAAAGCCAGATTCCAAATGTTACTTCTTCTCTACAAAACTTCTCCATAACATAGAATTTTGATTTATATTTTACGTGACCGAACGAATATTTTTCTCTATAGTGATTTATCTTATATTAGGTTTCTAGTGTTTATGCATATCTCAAATTTATTTCCAGAAGATTAAAAAAAAGCTTTTAAAATAACCCAAACTACTAAGCAAAATCGATTTCGAAAGGAGATAGTAAGACGTAAATAATATTTTACCAGGTACATAACAGACAATTAGAATCTAATGATATGTCTATCAATAGTATTTTGTTACTGTATCAATATTTATGAAATTATTTATTTATGTTCTACAACAAAGCGTAAGAAAATACGAGTCGACGACCACTACATTTTATTTTAAAATCAAAGTTCAATTTTGTGAAGATAATATTTAACTACAGTTATAAAATTGAATGTCTGAAATAACAAAACTCACATTCATTGGAGAGGAAACAACTTTCTCCGAGTAAACGATCCTGAGATCTCAAGTGAGAAGGGTATTCAAGTCGCCGTGAGATGAGACAGCTCTGGTGTCCAGGAACCTGACGTGTGGCGCCACTTAACTCCTACGCACTGTCCGAAAGAGACGTGAATTCGCTGGGAACGCCGTGGAAGAAGCAATTCACTTGAGTTCCCAACGTACAAAAAAAATTGATCTAAAATGCGAACTAGGGAAATAAAGAATTCAAGAACAAAACGTAGAATAATAAAGAACGAAACGTATTACGTGGTGCTTTTACTTCATACGATAACTTGTTGCAGAAAAAAATTATTAATCGTTTAAAATTCCGAAGGAGCACTGAAAATAAAGTCAACTTCAAGAAATCTGCGGATTGTAATTTTCCGATACTTTGTGTTTTCTTTTTCTAATTTTACGCACCTACAGTTTCGTACGTCAGGTGCCAGTACTCGGTTCTCCAGTTTTCTAAATATCATTAGTATCAGTTTTCCAAAACCGCATTATTTCTTTTCTTCGTGCAGTTACTTGATAAATGGTTTTCATACTCTTGTAAATCGGTGTAGAAGTGCAGTAGTAACAAATTGTTTTCTTGCGCGAATAACGAACTTTCAGATTAGGCATCACTTATGCAGTTGTAATGCACCCTAACTAAGAATTTTGCACATACAATTGATAAACGGATGAAACATGGATGAAATTGACTCGAACATGAGAAAATACAATGTTGTCTTCAGTCCAGCTGCTCATATCGACCTACGCTTCATTTTTGTGTCTGCAAACGTATTTGGAAATATAAAGCAAAAATTGTTTTCTCACGCGTTCATGTAACGTTCTATAATTCTACATTATTTTCAGTATTATCGGGTATCCATTTTCCTTGCATTTCTCGTTATGGAACAGTTATCCGGATAGCATTATAACATTTTTGTATTATTTAAGGTACACGATGTTGCATTTGCGAGTATTATTGGATTTAGAAATGTTAATGTGGATTGAATGGTGTCACTTTGCCGGTGATGATTCCGGATTGCGTATTAGAGCACACGGTGTTCATTGAGCTGTGGTCATGTTTCTAAACAGATGCGAAATTCCGAGAAATCACGAGCGAGGTTGTTACTTGGAATCGGTTCTGTGTTCACAGGGTTAATAACGCATGGATTCTCGAAATTTCACACACAGTATTCCTTATTCTGAATCAGTATTTTAGATATGAGATGAGGATAGTGATTGATAAGAGTGTTACCGCATTTATTCTTTCATGCAATTTAGCGTTTATATCTTCTCAGTTAAATGGTTTAGTGCAACAATGTGTTTGAATAAACAGTCTGTTCATAAATTCTTTCTTTCAAACATCTGTGATAAGTTTATTTGAATTGCCTTAACACCCTATTCACTTTAATGACCACTTTATTCGAATTTATACGATAAATATCAAATAAATGTAGTAGTCGTAATTGTATTTTTTTTTTCATTTTCATTCAAAACTTCCCCAGTTCCTCGGTCCGTTTGGGTTTAGTTCTCTCTCTCTCTCTCTGTCTCTGTCTCTTCTACTCCTCTCTTTGTGTCTCGTTACATTTCTTTCAAAAATATTTCTCTTTTATTTGTTACTTCAAATTGTGGTATGTTCCACATTCTTATGCATATCCACCATCGCCTTCTTGTTCTTCTGCCATGGTCCCTTAATTCGGGATTCGTAATTGTTTAGAAGAAATTTACTTTTCAGTTCCAAATCATTATGTTATAATTTTATTAAAGTTGCTTATTCTGAGGCGGTGTATAACCATAACCACCGCAAGGACACGATTCTTCAGGATAATGAACTTCTAAATTGCTCACTTTGCCTGATGAGTATATGCCTGATAATGGCCCACAGTAGGGGTCGAAACGTTGGGTAGTTTCTTTAAATGATAATAAATCCAGACTGTGAAAATAAGGTCGTTAAATTTAATAATTATAGAACTCATTGTGTCGCCACAGCATAAAGTGTACGTCCCCCCAGAAGAGATTCTCAGAATCTGCAAAGCTTCTCAAATTAATTATACATTATATCTTATTTCTTTCCTTTACTCGAGTATTGTAAAGAGTAAGACATTAAAGAACAGTGTACAAATCTCTTGCAGGTTTTGAGCGATGGCAATGACCTTCTGGAGGAAATTTTTATTTTGGGACTCATGTTGTTGACACCGAAATTCTTAACTACGTGTTGCAATAAGTATAAGTCACAACAAAGACATCGTTTATGAGATCACCTTCGTTTCGACTTTTATTGAGTCATGTTCAGGGCTCTCTGCATCCTCACCGCCAAACATATCACTACAGCATAATGTTGTGGGATAAGTGGTTTGGTGGTGGCGAATTGGAGTGGTGAATCTTCGAATGGCTCATAGCCATTGTTGCACAGGGCACGCGCTACGCCGTCAGAGCGGAGGCCGAGCAGAAGACGAGAAGTGCATACCCCCTCGGGATGGACGACCGTTTGTTTTATGACGCGCCGACAACAAGGGAGAGATGAAGAGCCACTCGTTGCGTACAATATAGGGACTGGGAGTTTGTTCTTTGAAGCTCTAGAGACGACTTTTTATTCGGAGAATGCAGCTTTTCTCCTGTCATATGTGTGACTTGGCTGACCAACATTCTTCGTTGGACGGAGTGTTGCTGGAGATTTTATAAATGTGCTTCGTAACTTGAAATTCAATTCACTCGAAATAATAATTTCATTCGTTATAAAATCATGAATGTTTCATGTTAAGTTAAAGGGAAAATAAGTATACTTTCGGAAGAAATAAGTATTCTCACCGGAAGCTACATGGTGCATACTTGTCTTTACTGAAAAATATTATGTCTCTTGTAACTGTAGTAACTCGTAAATCCTATACTAGGAAACTTCATATGAATCAAAATTCGAATAAAGTGGTCATTAAAGTGAATAGGGTGTTAAGGCAATTCAAATAAACTTATCACAGATGTTTGAAAGAAAGAATTTATGAACAGACTGTTTATTCAAACACATTGTTGCACTAAACCATTTAACTGAGAAGATATAAACGCTAAATTGCATGAAAGAATAAATGCGGTAACACTCTTATCAATCACTATCCTCATCTCATATCTAAAATACTGATTCAGAATAAGGAATACTGTGTGTGAAATTTCGAGAATCCATGCGTTATTAACCCTGTGAACACAGAACCGATTCCAAGTAACAACCTCGCTCGTGATTTCTCGGAATTTCGCATCTGTTTAGAAACATGACCACAGCTCAATGAACACCGTGTGCTCTAATACGCAATCCGGAATCATCACCGGCAAAGTGACACCATTCAATCCACATTAACATTTCTAAATCCAATAATACTCGCAAATGCAACATAGTGTACCTTAAATGTCGTATTTTCAGAGAAATTACCACGGAGAACTCGCAACCGTGTTAGCAAATTCCAACAATTATTTGTGGGGGGAGGGGGTTGTAACCAACAGATTTTGTGTTTAAAAAGTGAGAAAAATTATAAAAATGTAGTGTTTTTGATCTAATGTTACGTAGGGTGGACAATGATAAATTGCTATAATTTTAAGATAATACTCTTATTTTTACCAATGTGTCTGATGATGTACGCTGGTATACGAATTTCATGAAATGAGTCGAGTCATAGAAACTCCTATACACAACATGCACTCCAGATTGCCAATCATAATACAATAAGTTCAGAAAATTTTAGAAAAATTAAAACATAAGAGTGTATTCCCTGGAATTACTAAAATATCGGATCATTTTAAAATGAGTTAAATCTTGGAAATTGAAAAGTTGAAGAAATAGCTGCAGTACTTTCTATTTTGTGGATACAATTTTGACGACGGAAAGATGAAAATTTTTGATGATATGTGTCCCAATGAGAGAGATGTAGCTAGTATATTTACAACTTTTCCTCACCCGCAAAATGTCAGACAATTGCAAAACCATTCAATCACAACTGTAATTTTAATGTTTTCTAATATCCTTCTGAAGCAAATCGAAAATTTATTGTTTGATATTTACTCAGTATTAAAGCGTACTTACTGAGATATAGAAATAATAGATTACCGAAGTTTACATAGAAGTGATTCAAATTAATTTTATAATTACATCTTCAAATACGCATAATAATCAATACGGTTGTTTTAGTAAATAAGATTTTCAGTAAAGAAATAGAAAACATAAAATGTTCGGAATTAGTATGCCTATTAATTAGCCTCTTCTTCTTTTCAAATATATTCCATGCCTTCTTTATCGTATAATTATAATACAAGATGCAAACTTACTTCGAAGTGCTCCAATGTTTTATTAACTCGCGAGGTCGCGGTATCAAATATTTTCGGTCGGGGGATGGGGTAAAACTGTTTAATAATTCAGTTTCGAATACTTACTTCTGAACCAAGCAATTTCACGACTGAAACAATAAAACTACACGTAAATATTTGCGTTTGCATCCCTAAACATGATCTAAGTGTTTTGAAAAGAAAACAAAGTACTATAGTATTTTTAACGTTGTGTCCTATACCTCATAAAACAGATCAGAATTTTATGTCCCATGATAGCAAATTTAGTAACTTGGAAATTTAAATATTTTTGCTAGTATACTTATCAATGAAAATGCTTCTTTTCTGTAATTTTATAGTCATAATTTATTTAGCGACTTCCCCTAGGAATTTTACTGCGTTCATAATTAAATATCACGGAAGCAGAAATTTCCTAAGTGAGTTTGTAATCATATAATGAACTGCTTCATGAAATATTTAAAAAAATAAAACAAATTCTTTCTAATTGAATTTTTTTCTCCTGTAAAGCATCTCTCTTTTAGAGAATTCCTAACAAGATGTACATACAACATTGAAAAGCTTTTCTCATAAACCTCCGCCCAAGAACTTGAGGATGTCGACAGTGAACCGATAAGATCGTTTATTGGTAGTATCAAACACTCAAAAGAATTTACAATCACTTCTCTGTAAACGATCACGATATTTATGACACAATCGATTATTTGGGGTCGGGTTTACAAAAGAAGTTCTTAAGCCGCTACATTGTTTTTACAAAGAATAGCATTTGAAAATAAATATAGAGTTTGGAAAATAAATATAGTGCCGCAGACCGTGATTAGTATTTAATTCACTTCGATGTTACAAAATAAACGAAGATTAATTATTTCTGTGCAAGCGATAAAGTTATAAGTAATACAAGGATTAACAATCTCATATTTACTAAATGACCCTCATGTACGTAGTATAGAGAAAGTATTGTAATCGTGAAAAAAATCGGAAACGAGATTTTTACGGAAATATCCGTTTTCGTGATCCCTGATTCTGAAAAAATGGTTTTTGGCATAACGTCCGTCCGTCCGTCCGTCTGTCCGTCTGTGCGCAGCGATTCTGTGTAAATGGATGGAACAATTTCATTCGCATTTCGTATTTACGGTAGAATTTACTACGTAATGCTATATGCTACATATATGATAAAAGTAATAAACTAAAACTAACTTTTTGGTCGGGCTCAAGGACGCTAGATAAACTTATTAGTCTCTTATTTTAAATTTTAAAGTAAAATAAATATTCATAATATTATTTCAAAACATTTAGCGACTTCTTAGTCTTATACATATCGTAAAATTGTTACGAAAATGTAATTTCGTTGTGGACAGAAATTGCTGTATTTTCGTATCTGCAGTTCCTTTGCCTATGTATTTCATCATTTTCATATCATTCATTTCAGTTTACGAAAAGTGTATTCTACGTCTGCTTGGTCCACTTACTCTGCTAAATATTATTCAAGTTTCTTGAAACAGTAAACTAATGCGTAAGTGAAGCAGTCAAAAATTATTTCTCTGCGACTATACCAACCTTTCAAGCGAAACACCGCTTTTACGGATGTAATGCGTACTAATTGTACTTTACATATCGAAAATGTAAACAATGTAAATTTTGTTTTACAGTAAAAAAGAAATTAGAGCACGTGCATTTTCTTCAAATACTTTATTTAAAGTAATTTCACAAATTTTCGGAGTGATATTATTTATTTTTTGAATTTTTTGACTTATATAAATTATCATATAACAATTCATATGCTTATAATGTTAAGAAAATATTTCTCTTTTTTTATCTATTATGGATTATTATTATTATTTTCTAATCATTTGAAATATGTTTGTTTAAAAAGTAAAACAATAAACAATATACAATGATACGAAATATATATTTTATTCAATTTGAAAATACCGTTTCACCATGCTAAAAGTATGATTTTCAGCACTCCAAGTTAGTCAAATCACAGATATGTCTAATTGTTTACTTTATTCTTATTATAACTATTTTAAAATAACAGTATGAATAAAAATGAAGAAAAAACATGATTTTACTTGCATCTATCAGTTAATACTATAATTCAAACAATATTCAAGAATTCGCATGACTCATTTGAATTGCATAAGAGCATGTAAAAAACATGGTGACAGCTCCTCGGTTTCGAGATTTATGCATCTCATCTCGGAGAAAGTAAAATATCTTTCTCAAATGTCCGGTGGCCTACGTATAAAAGTGATGTAAAAAATACTACGGAAAATTTACAACAAAGACTAATTTTTCATCACTTTCGTGTTTACGAAGTTGGTCTTTTTTAAAAAGTTAGTGTTTTCTCCGTAGGACGCAATGCGTTACACCATAAATTATAATTGCAATTATTTCATTACTATGGCCGGTGAGGTATGAATTTCAAGTTGAGAACACAATAAAAACATGTTTTTCTGTTTATTTTCCAATTTCAGTTATTTTAGTGATTTAATACTAATTACACTTGTCTCAAATGGTCACTTGACCCTTGGTCTCAAATGGTCACGCCAATGATGGCGACGGTGGAGATGGTGACGAAACCGAGACTGCGGTGTCGAGCGCTGGGATTAGGTTGAACTGAAGCTGCGTTGGCGGCGAACAATGGGATTAAGAGAGAGAGAGTGAAGGTAAATATTGAAGAGGTGCGAGACTGCTTCCAACGGGCCTTGGGAGCCACCGGGCGATATAATAGAAGAGAGTAAAATGAAAGACTTAAAAGCGACACTGAAAAGCGGAATAAAACCACATCAAAAACTCCAAAGAGAAAAGATCAGAGGAAGGATAATTGTATTAATCTTAATAAATGCGTGTGCAATGTTGTGAATTAAGATGCTTCTAAATAACACCTAATTGAGGAGTATCGTTGCGACAAAATACTACTAAAAATTATACAATACACTTGTTACAAATTAACTTACTATTGCAGCTTCTGTCTGCAAAATTCAAATATAAGATTCCAATTCCTATTGACGGATTACTTAAAAGTAGACTTAAAGAAGATTAACAATATTTTATTACGAATGCTAAAATTATATTTTTTAATGTAATTATATTTAATATATTCCTTAGTTATAATTGAATGCTCTTTGTTCAGAAAATATCACTAAAAATGTGTTAACTGAATTCGACTTTTGTCTGCAAGAGCTTTAGGAAAGGGAACCCTCATCGTAGATCTTGTTAGCATAATTCTCTAAGGTCATGGCATTTCAAGACTTTGTGAACTAAACATAATCCTATTTAATTGAAATATAGCAAAATAAATCTTTATTTCATCTTACTTTTTTAAATATCCCTACACACCTAATAAATATATTTTATCCTGTTATTTTGCAGTTTGTAACAATATATCACTTCATAGAAGACTTCTAGATACAATTTTGTACCACAAAAAAGTACTAATTTTAATTAGAAAGTGTCCAGAAACAAATGGTAAAAATAGGGACGTCTATTTATTGTGTAAATAAATGAATATAACATTAACCTGAAGAACTTTTCAAAATTCGTTGAATGTTGAAAAGAGATTAATTTGAAGAATCCATAAAGTGCTTACATGAAGAATATTAATAAAATGGGAAAACCATGAGGAATGGAAGAAAAAAGTAACAATCCTTATTCATAAATGTTAAATTAAATAAATATGATAAAAATATACAGCAAACATTTTTTTTTTAAATTAACTTAATGAACAAAAATGTTTCTGTAACAATCTGTTATTTGAAAGTTATTTCTTATAGCATAAATATATGTTTTTACATTCTTGAGTGTGCGCAGAAGAACATATTAATGTACTGATCTTCAAATTGCAGAAAATATGTATGCGGAAATATAGTTCACTAAAAAATACCTTCGTTATTTTCCAAATTGAATTCCACTTCTGAATAATTTTATCTGTAAGCCCTAAGTTAGAGAATATATTTTATGTTCTACTACTAAAAATCAAAACTATTATTTTTCTTCGTGACACGTCTAAACTTGAAACAGATTGTCTAAGCAACACGTGTTTGAGAGTAATGAAAGAGGTGATGCAATCAATTCCAAGTTAACACAACAATGCATAACGGGTTGCCTATGCGCCAGAGTTCAAGATGCTGTGTGATCTAACTGAAGATATGGTCACTGCTTGACTGTTCACAATCCATATCTTAATTTTCGTTCCAACAAAACGCTTTCGATGAAGTAAAGCAATGAGTTACCTATAACATGCCAAAAAGACAAAACACATAAATGTGTTTTAATATAATTTATGCGAAACTGCGAGACCAGTGTTTGTACAGGATGGATTTCACATATACATGACACACATTCATGGAGACGCGTGTCATCGAAAGTTAAATGGGTCAATTAGAGAGCTAAATACAATACCGTTATTTACGTTTACTAAATGTTGACATATTTGAGGAACTAAATAATTAAAGACTTACGACCGTAATATAGACAAATAATGTATGTTTTGTATATGAAGTACACGACGTTTCGATTTGATGTTGAAGTCGTCGTCACATGTATGTTGTAGTAGAATTTGATGAACTAATGCTATGTGTCCGTAAATATATTGACATATTTGATACGAAGTCACAAAGATTAAAACTAAAGCGTTTTTAAGACTAAAAAACATTTTCAATTATCAAGAAAGGTCGTATTTCATAATTTACAGAACTTCGAAACAATTAAAGAAATTAATTTAATATAGTTTACTGCTATCCATATTAATATATAAATGCGTAACACGAAAGTGAGTCTTTCTGTTTGTTTCTTGAGCACTCAACCGATCGTGATGAAATTTTCCAAAGTGATAGATTAGATGTTCAGGATGAACATACGCTAACTTTTATTTTTTAGATGTATGATAAGAAAGAAAGAAATAGTTTTTGAAAATAAAAACCGATAAAATCGAGAAAAATATAATTATATTTGCTTAAGCTGCCTAAATGGATATAGATAGGTGACAACTATGGATGACTATATTGTTTGACTCAAAGAGTTCTATAAAAAATGCCGCGACAGTATAGGTCTTTCTACAAAAGTTAACCTAGCTTATCGATAAAACGTTGGTAAAAATATAAGTGTTAAAATAGTTCAAATTAAGAGAGAAATTGAAAAAGGATAAATCAATCATCATCAAATTTAACGGACTATTTGTTTTGTGTATTTAACAAAGATAAGAAAAGTCTTTAAATTGTAAAATTCCAAAGAATAGTCTAGATTATACAATAATTTTAAGGAAATGGTGCAGCCGTTTGGAATGACTTGGAAGAGAAAATTCTACAGGTGCGACTTCCGCGAGACGGAGTAGTGTAAATTGTCAAGTTTTGCATTAAATTTGTTTAATTATGAATACGAAAAGTTAGGATGCTCGACATGGTTTTAAAAACCGTTAACTAAATTTATTTCATCCTTACAATATAGATAGATTTTATTTCTTTTTGAATAAAAGAAGATTAGTCTAAGAAAAATCCCGGACAACGTCAGGAAATTAGCTAGCTTATTAATACATGTAAACTAGCTAATACATCGAATACATTTACGGAGGATAAAAAAGTAGCAAGAAATAATTAAAAAAATTGTGACCAACACGACACTTCAAAATCAATTATCAACCATTTAAGAGCCATTAAACGAGATTTCTTCTTCGCTGAAGTTTTCTCACACATGAGAAAGTTAAGGAATGTGGTTATATATTTCTTAGAAACATTTGGAGGTAAACATCCCAAAAGTAATTACGAACACCTATCATCTGCTCCTCTGCACAAGAAAATCATGGATTGTGTCTCCAAGAGTCCTTTATATGGGAGAGAAGCGACGTGGACGTCGCGTCATCTGATTCGGTGCCCGCTGAAGCATCCACCACCACTATAGCGTTAGGTAACAGCCATTTTGGTATCCTAGCAGGGAGACATGACCAAACTTAACATACATGAACATGGGATACCAACGTAAATAAAAGCAAATATCGGCCATTTGGGTCACTTATAGAGGACTAGTGTCTCCTTCACTTTCCCTGTCTTCTCTTAAGCTCGTCAGCGAACTGAACGAAACTAATTATTCACGCGTAATGTCACTGCTTAATTGGGTCTCACGAGACTTTCTTGGAGATATCATCCGATAGCAAATTATCCACACAATGAAATTAAACGCCAGGGTTTTTTCTCCGGTTTTCCTTTGGGTAGAGGCATTTTTTTTATGTTAGGTTCTTTTAGTGGACTCATTAATGCTATTGTAATATTTAATCTCGAATTTAGAGTAATTTTATAAGTAATATTTATAAATAATATTTTACGAATAATTTAAGGATTTGATAATAATACGTATTTGTGAAGAAACTTGTTTATATTCTATTAAATACGAATGCGTTGATATTCTCTTGATAATATAACACATAATTAACGTGTTTACTCTCGTCTTAGAATAGTTGCTATGTTAAATCTGGCTCTGAATTAAGGTCATGGATAGGAATTGATAGGATGGTCCCTTCCGTGCTTCCGGTGTGTAAATCAGTCTATTAACCTCCACGTGTTCATATCCAGTTTGTAACTGCTTTCTTTTACAAAAAAAAATTTTATTTAAGAATTAGTAAAGTGAAGTGAAGGTTTTCGAGTTGTACTGTTCAGGTTAATATGTTCAATCTGTGTCTAAAAATTCTTCTCTTTATAGTGTGGTTTAATTGGAATTCTTGGAGTCTATTGTTCAATACGATCCACGCAATTAAATGTAATGATAGGATTATCTCTAGCCCATAAGTATCATCAGTGTTTGGATTTTCTCCTCTTTAAATCCGTGAAATGTCTTTCTTTCGTCGCCAGGGTCTGCTTTAGAAAAACAAAGAACGTGTATAATTATTTCGAGGAAATACGCCTTTATTTCTTCCTTTCTTTCAGATGATATTACGACGAAAGCATCCTTCTTTCTGAGCGACTTCATCTCGGCATTTTATCCTCGAGAATTTGTGGACAAAATTCGTTAATATTTCATCTGAACGAATCATCAAAATAGATATAAAAGACCTTGAGGGCTTGGGTATGGTTTATACTAACTCATACTGCGCTAAGGTAACAAAAATGCATATATTCATTTTCAGTAATTCAGTACTTATTAAATGATCTTGCTAAAGAAATTATATTAACACAGTCTCATATCCACTATACCATCTCCATGGAAACGAGGAAACCTTATCCCTATTCAATATTATGGCCGATAACTTTCATGTATTTCCTCTTTTACTTGCTCATAAAATTACCAAAATATTCTTACTTGAGGACTGGTTATGATAATTTATTATTCTGTCACATATTCAATACAAATGAGGCGCCCAAACTCAGAAGGGTATAAAACACACCATGGTCAACTTTGATATTTTAGCATGTAAACTCACCCCTGATATCTTTGAATTATATGGTGAACTAGCTGTGGATGCGTTTTAGTAGTAAGTGTAGTTAAAGAATAAAACTGGACACACAAAGGCTGTAATAATGCAATGTGGTTGACTAACAGATACAAATTATATGCATTAAATGTGCAATAAATGATGCAACCTACCTTATTTTTTGAAAATAATATATGGGATTGGGATGAGTAATCTGTTTTCAATTGGTATACTTGTTTGTTATTCACTGATGTTCAAGATGGAAGTAATAGCTTGTGATGTTTCACAAAAGAAAGGTAAAAACTGCATGAGGAATGAAAATAAATTGGAAGAGAGCATCAGGAGAAAGAAAGGCTATGAACAGTGGAGAGGAATATATAAATACTGCAAATAAGCTAGTAAATTAGTAGAAAATATTGTATTGTTTATTCCTATTCTCTGAAAAAATCATATTTAAACATAAATATATCCTAATATCTTAAAAGATGTATAATATAAAGTGAGTTCATATTTTCTATAATCTAATTTGGAACATATAGAATACAGCCAAAACCAAATCAAAGTCCAGACCAAAGAGAGTTCAGTAAGAATTTCAGTTTCACAAATATCTAATTTTCTCAAAACTTTGTTTCTGTGCTTCGGGCCCTTCTGGTTCTCAGCGCCTCAAATGTAATGATTCGTTTCTTTTGCTAAGATATTGTGTAACGAAATTTTTAACACAATATAATCTAAAATCAAATAAATAATAATTTATTGGAAAATGTACTAACTTTAGAACGTTTATATACATTATCTACATAGCCCCATCCTGGCCATGACATTTCTGTTTTTTCTTCAGGTAGAGGCGCATTTATTCATAGTCGGGAACGACCTTAAAAACTTTTATTACCATTTATCTCGAATTTTAACTGCATTTAATACTTCAGATTATTTTGGAAATAATAAATTAATAACAGGACGTATTTTAAATTTTAAATCCGCCACTACCCTTGGACCCTCGATCAGAATTGATGGAATAGTCCTTTTTTTTCCGGAGAGTAATATAGTATATTTCCCCCCACGTGGTAATAAGCAACTGCTTTCCCGACGATACAGTTTTTCATATTTCAACGTTCAGTAAATAATCCGCTTAATTTTGCGATATGAAAGAAAGCAAAAGAATATTTGAGACTGGAGTCACCACCAAAAAGAGATCAGCACTGGTTTTCGTATCGTGACGACTGACGACTCTGGATATTAATGCCTCTGTGCCTCGTCGCAGCGTAGTGCTCCTTTGTCCGAGGACAACAAACGCGGATAAAATCCAGTTATCTTTTCCATTCCGAACGCTGGTTACGAACGAATGAGAGACAGGACATGCGGGCGCGCCGGAGAGATTTCGCTGTCGGACGTACAAGATGGTAATTAGTTCTCCGTGTATTGCTCTTTTGCTTATGGCAGAGTGGGATGAGGGATCATAGATGGTAAGCGAAAACGCAATGGACCTCAATGCATTTCTCCAATGGATGAGGTGGAATTTAAAATTTGAAATTGTTGTAACTAAATGATTAGAAAACGCCAGTTATGAATGCTTCGATTGAAGAAATGATTGAATTCCTATCAAAAATTACAGTAAATAAATTTATGCTCCATTTAAGCAGACATTATCCTTTTAGTACACAAAATTGTTGATGAGGTTTGAATATTTTTTTTCGAAATAAACATACATTGATTTGTGAGTTTAAATTTTGCGCATACAAACAAATAATATTGCACATACATTTATAATCAACAATATTTGTTTTGATCATACATTTAAAAAATGTATCAAACTAAAGCAAACAAATTTTGAATTTTTGTTCTCAGCATTACTGTAATTAATGCTCTCGTGCTTTGAGGTGCAAAGGACAAATTATCCTTCACATTATTCTAATTACATTTTTTATCTCATTCTCACATTTTCAAATATTTATACCAACTATGCTATCTCTACGCTTCAAAAGGAAAATGTCAGTCCTTTGACTGACTAATATTTCGTTATCATTGCGTTTCCAACACGACCGTGTTGTGCACTCTCTAGAAGTTTATTTGGAAACAAAAATTATTTGTCCCCTGAAATTTCCAATCTCGTCAGTTTGTCGCAACTTATATTTGTGAACGAATGTGATACTTCTCACTACGAACCTGTTCACAGGTGTGAAGACAATGTTTGAATTTCATTCAAGTACATCTCTGACGCGTCAGAACATTCTCATGATTATAAATCTGGCCTTCGTGCAATACTTAATTTCTTATTCAAACACTAATGAATACATTAAACCACATATAATAATCATAATAATAAAAATTATGAATAATTTTCTTTGACATTTGAAGGACTTTCTTTAGCAAGGTCTTGAATTATTTGTACTTCTTCAAACGGAACCTCACTACTACCGATTGTATGAGTGAAGAGATCAATTTCTGTCATGAAAAAATCATACCTATAAACTGGATTTTTATACATCCTTAAAAATTCAAAACATTCATTAATTTGGAAACGTTTCGGTTTTTTGGAGTATCTGAAAGATTGAAGTGTTTATTTCTTCGGAAGTTTAAAAGTACTGTTAATCAATCAAATTATTATTTTAGCGAAAGACTGTGTTGTACTTTATTCTACAGTCTCGTATAACATCATATTTATATCATAAAGTACGTACATCATATAGTGCGTGCATGAGAATACTGAATTTGTTAATTTCAGTCATTTATATTCATGTAACATTTTTGGTTCATGGAATTCTAAATCATAAATTTTAAAAACTTCTGTAGAAAGTAATCAGTTATTACGTAGAAAAAGTGGACTATAGGGTTTTATCAGAACGTAAAATTAGTCGCCCCATTTTATTTACGAAAACCTACGTTCAATTTTCTAAGAAAAAAATAACAAAAATATATGTATATCTTGATTAATTTTTGTCCGCAGAAATAACATTAACCAATAAATTTAGAAATAAGATTTAAAAATATTTTTTATATTAGTTTGCTTTCCAGAAATTTAAAATATTGCGATAATTCATAATAATATTTGTTACATATTGATAATGAAAATTATTTTCGCAAAATCGACTTTTTCAGTGAATGAAAAATTGTCTGGATTAAAGAAAATTGACTAGTTTTACTGTACACCAGTAACTATGAATTAGTACCAAAAAGCTGTGTATCTCTCGTGTCATTTCCGTGCATATTGATGGTCTGGAATATGACCTCATCGATATTACATGTTTTTCAGGATGTCATTTGTGACACCATGCTACGAGTGTTATCTCTTTGATTCATTTGCCATGCGTATAATGCAGGATTTATTACCGTGTGATTAACACGCTGGTTGGAGTAAAGAAAAACTGTACACTCGTCAGTAAACCGATAAGAACTATAACTCAAATTATTTCTCTTATGGTTATTTATTCTTACGTACATCAATTCTTATTCTTACAAATCACAAATATAAGTTCGTAACATCTTCAATATTACAAAATAATCGTGAAACACAAACATGAATTCATCGCAATATTAATATACTTCAAATAAATGGAAAAGAAGTATTCTAATGAATGTGTAAACACCAAAATTGTACAGTATATTTTAGGCAACATTTCTTCGTGTAGCTAATTTATGTATTATCCTCAATACTCAACTTCATCGCAGAAATGTTTTTTTTTTCGTGTTACTATTTTAATTGCGTTAATGGTGATATATCTGCCTCTGGCTCACCGTAAAGGATGTAATTGATGAGACCGCACAGTCCCAGATGTGAAGGCTACGGTCCTTCACCTAGGGACACAAAACAATACGTGTACAAAGTACTAGAGCATTTTAATTGTCATATTTTGCTCGTAAAACGAATCTTTCGTTATTTGTTTTAATTGAAATGTGTATCACAGGTGTATGTTATTTACTACATCGTGGTGGCTTTGTGTGTAAGTAAATGCCCAGATCACGTCACAAAAATGAGATTTTCAGACTTGTCTTTAAAGAGAATTATAAGCTGTGTGGAGATAACGCAGAATTATTTTTCTGAACGCAACGTATTGATTGTTGTTATAATGTCAAAGATTTCTAATTTGTCCAGAGAATGACCAATAATGAAAAAAAATAGTAATGGAGACGGCTACAAAGTATATGAAGAGACTTTCTAACATATTTTCGCAATTGTTTTAAGAAAACATTCATATTATTTAAATTAGAATAAACAACAAGAATAGTCATCAACAAGCAGGCTTCTCATTTTGTATAAAAAATAGGAAAAATTTACTGGGTGAGCGTTTGCTTTTCGATTCCCGGAAAAACTCCAAGCTATTATGCAGCCCTGCGATATTTCCCAGAAACTCAGGAACATTAAAAGGAGACTGTTATTATTATACAATTTTCTAACTACTTCTCGTTAATGAATCACATTGGATTTTTATTTTTTTGTACTGAAGGTAATAAAAGCACCATGTTCCCTTCCTCTTGTTTTTTACTTTATTTCCTTTCAACTTTACATCCAACCTTTGTTTATTTCCGTCCTTCCTTCCTTCCTTCCTTCCTTCCTTCCTTCCTTCCTTCCTTCCTTCCTTCATTTTCCCTTTCTTTCTCCTCCGCCCTCCATCAAATTCATGAGCGAAAAGAAAACATGTTTCCAATTGTAATTGGAATATAGAATGGATCTGATACATATTTCTGGATAAAATATTTCTTCTTTAATTATTTGCCTTGCAACACTACACAAACACTACACTATATAACACTACACAAACGAATTTAACACTAAAACACATTGTTTTAAAAATAATACGAAAAATTTTCATTATTTACCGGGGGGAAATTTCCATTGTTGTATCCATCTTTCAAGAGCATCCCTCACTGTCTAGTTATGAATTGAAATCGTACGAAAAACATTACGCTTGAATCTTTTGGTCAACTCGTATGTTCCATCTATTAATAAACCATTTCCCATAAAAGGTATCACAAAGATGACCTTATGGTATCAATTGCATCGTATCGTATCTTATGATAAAATGTATTACAAAGTAAATCTTATGATATCAATAGTAATAAATTCTAGAAGAATATATGGCTGCATACTAACAAATATACATCATACGCACCATGATGTAACCAAAAGAGGGGCAGGGAGAGACTCCCCCTTCGTCCGAACACACTTCGATAAAAGTAAATCGATAAAAGAAAAAAAGAACATACATTTTTATACTCATCTTCCACTCGTTTATCTAATTTCTTTTACGAAGTTAAATTCTCAGAAGAACAATTCAATTTAGTTTGGTTATAATTCAATTATAATACATTTAATATATTTGTACCTTTTGAGTGCCAAATACTTTCCGCAAAAACTTCTAAATGAGGAATATATACTACGTGGAACTAACTGCAAGAGNCGCAAAAACTTCTAAATGAGGAATATATACTACGTGGAACTAACTGCAAGAGATTCTTACAAAGTTTTACCGCAATGTTTTGAAGAAAAAAAAACAAGTAAACATGAAGAGGGTAATATAAGTGCATTAGGATTTCGTACTGCACTCTAGGCTTTGTAAAAAAAACAACTATATTTTCATTTTCTACTTTTTTGTTTGATTTATTTGTTAGTCGCAGCTCACTCAAGTGGTATACTTGTTTCGTTTCTCGTTAAAATTGTATATTACGTCTCTTCCAACAGTCAGCGTACCAGCGGGACTTAACTGTGACTCTTTTCTGTTTGAGTGTTATAGAGTCTATAGAGTTATTGCATTAATTCACTCTATCTAAAAATATACAAGTTGTTACTTCATTATTATGTTTCTTAATTTTCGTGGAGAAGGTTTAACTGATACTAATGTTTTACAGTTGGTTTATTTAAAAGCACTCTTCAATAAACACATTTGAGGTAATTAATGAAAACCATTGGTGCAAAAAAATCGCACGTATATGCATTGCGACTTCAGGAATGGCTCTGCAGTACCTTTTATTTTAGCATTAACATTGAATCTTCGGCTTCTTTTGCTTTAGAGATTCTACAAAATTTTATAAATCTATTTATACTAATAAAGTCGTAAAGTACCTATAAAAATACTTTGTCGTTCTAAATGTGTACAATTTTATTTCTAATGTAAGTTAAGTGATTTGTTTTACTTTCATGCCAAATTTTTAGCAACCAACCTTCATTCCAGAAAAATTAATGAATTAAAATTTTTCTATAATTTTTCAAAGTGAACTATAGGACCGTTCAAATGAAACAACCATTAACTTTTTATTTCTTGTCTTTACTGATTCAATTACACTCGAATAATTCTTCATAACACGTTTTCAAATATCAGTAAGTTCATCGAAGTGTGCTTCAAGGAGTTAAAATGTTCCCTGCAGTTGATCAAATACTTCCATCATTTCGCTCAATCGGCGATGAGAGGTAAATTCATTCATCCAGAACATCAAACCCGGTTCATAAGACCCGTCTATAGTTCTTCCAGCAGGGTAGCGAGATGCGTTGATACATCGTAAATATCTTCTTTAAAATCTTTTAAACGTTGGACTCTCAAAGAAGTGAAATAACAGCTGATGGGATATACACATCAAATAATATAATAACTTTAGATTTTGTAGAACGACGAAAGACAAGTTTAACAGCATTTTTTAATGCGCTTGTTGGTAGCAAAGTAAGTAGTTTATTTCTTCGGGAGTATAAAAATGATGCAATGAAATATTACGACCTTGTAAATTTTATAGGAATATCGACATTAAAACTAAACGAGAAACATTGTACTCCATTCTTTTAGAAAGAACACACTATTAATATTTTGGCGGTATTACTGATAGCGAAATTTAAATATTTTTATTTTCTTTCAGATACGTAGGACATATATTTATTCCTATCAGGGTTTTAAATCTAAGTTTAATGCACTATAAATTAACATGATTCTTCGAAATGTATGGTATTGATCAAACAAATTTCAAGTCAATTTCTCGTAAAATAAAATTCGAATAATACCAAATATTTCTGATATAAATAAATCACAATTACTTAGCACACTCACAAAAAATTTACGATGACGAATTCAAATACCATTAATAATATAAACTTTGCAGGTTTTTACTAAAGTTGTATAATAATAATAAATTTATTGTCAAAGAACAGTACAATATGTTAGAGAATGCATTAAAGTGGAAAAAGCATGAGCTTATAAGATAAAGCTTAATCCAGAATGTCAAATGTGAATCCATGATAGCAGGGAAATAATTTATGAATCATTCCGGAGTATTCGAGCAAAATCACTCGAAATTTTTACAATGTCTGAACGCAACAAAGCAGCTTAAAATAAATCCTGGCATAATCCCTCAAATAACATACATTTAATAAATTTTGCTCAATTTAGAAAATCCTGAACTGCATTTATTTGTCATTTGACGAATTGACTCAAGATTTAATAATATTGACATAATATTTAATAATATTACATATTGACATTCTATTAGTATTATAACTCGCAGCTAACTTTTTATCTTATCTAGGAATTTTTGCTGAATTTTTTGAATCCGCCTCTGCCTTAGGGCCCTTGATCGGAATTGATGGGATGGTCCCTTGCTTGCTTCCGGAGAGTAAATTAGTTTTTTTTCCTCCACGTGGTCATACGCAGTTTGTACTGTTTTTTGACAATAAATTTATTATTATTATTATTTACTTTTTAAATAATGGTCTACACCATATAAACAGATGGTAGATTTGTACCACTATACATTATATCGCTGCGCCATCTCTCAGTATAGTCATTTTTCTATCTCATTGTATTTTAAATATCGCTTACTTATTTATGAAATATTTATATAATAAACATTTTTTTCTTAAATTACTCGTAAATGCGTCCAGAATCTCGTTAAGAGTAAATTCCAGTGGTATACAGAGCCTACAGCAATCAAGGACATATTAGTGGCGCACGGGTCTTCAGCCCCACCAATATAATAATGATATATTGTGCTTTTCTTTTTGTTCTTTATGTAAATGAAGCCTAGTTTGATTTGCTTTACTCTCGTAGAATTGAAACTGAGGTAATCTAATTTGGAAGAAATATGTTCCTCGTTTATACTGTGGTATTTTCAAATATTTTTCATGTCTATTTGTTCCTTTTTATCTGCTAATAGAAAAATAATTTTAAATTGTTAAACAAATCATAATATTTCGCTTCGTCGAAAACATTATCTACTCATTCATTAGCTTCATAAATATGTTTCTATTAAAAAAATTAGGAACCATTCTGAGAATCGAGCAGCTCATCGTAGTAAAAATGCCACATCGTGTAATTGTATTAAACACATTCTGGGAAGGTGTTTTAAGTTGTTCGTATTACCTAGAAGCACAATAAAAATAACATTATAGTTTTTAATTCTTTAAAAAAAACTTTAAAATAGTTTTCTGAAAACTGTTATAAACTTATGGGGATGTGTCTCAGGTCTGCCGGGGTTTAGGTCTGGGTGGAAATATTGTACAGTTGTGGAAGGCGAACGGTTGGTGTAGTGGTTAACACCCTTGCGATCAAAGCAAGAGACCCGGGTTCGAGTCCCAGCTGGTCGCCATTTTCACCTGACCGAAAGTTATCACATATAATCTCCACGTGTAGAGAACACGGAAGAAATATGTACTTGTTATAAACTAGTCCACCGTAACAATATAGGCTGCTATAGTTGTTTAAAATTATAATAATTATCTGACATGTAAAACCCTGTCCTGCTCAGATTCCCTCATATAATTTCGTTTATAGATGGTTATTTTCTAAAATATGCTATCACATGACGCCGATCAAGGTTTCCAGTGTTTGATCAAGTTAGTGAATGTGTCAATTACCTACTTATTATCATTAGTTAAATTGTTAGCGTTGTGGTGCTACTGAAAGGATTATTTTAAATATTTTAATTTTTTCTCCTATATATATTTATAGTAATTAAATAATGTCACATAAAATAGCGTCTCTGTGGCGTTAAGTACGGTATGAAAAAAACTTGTATTTTAAAAACAAAATAGATCAATATTATAGAAAAGTTTGATTTAAGAAATATAAACTGGTGTTTAGTTATAATCCATAGAAAGTTTTGTTGTTGTGAAGTTCTGAGTTGCCTTGGTCTTCTACTTGTCACAATCTGTATATCTGACCTTTGGTTGAATGTAGAAATAAAGACGTTGGACGCATACCACTGGACAACTGTAGCGGCGGCTTTCGTCTACTTCAATTGGCATCATTAAGCAGACGCGCAAATTAGAGTTCATGAGATCACTGTCACAAACCCAGCTGTGTGCCTCTCTTCACTTGTAAATGCATAGGAAGATACGTCAGAGAATCATGAAACAATTACGCAAAATCTCCCTCGTAACATATTGGCAATGTTTTTTGTTTTTTTGTTTTTTCAAATTGGTAAATTTATCTCCAAAAATAAAATCGAAATTTTGATATCACATACTCAAAATCATTACATCCCGTAATATCCTGAATCAGTTGAGACCGTTATTGACTCTCAAATGTCACAAGTGTTTAGAATGAAGATTAGAAAGAAGTTTCAATACGACATACACCTGAATTGCGTTACCTTACTTTTTACTTTCGGCGACGTTCTTGTTTTTATGTAACTCGTAAATAATACAAATACTGCTGTATACATATAAGTTTTCATCAGAAAAAAAACAATATTTATTCTGCTGAAAGAAATGCGAAGATAAAGAAAAGTTTAGTAAATATTTTATAGAACAACAAGAAATTTAATTTTAGAAATATTACAAATTGGACGAAATTTACACACATAATGGTGGTTAATAATTCAATAAATTTCTATTACAATATATATAAAAATGCGGAATGAATACACGCACTCGAATTCATCGTTCTATTAAAATATCTTAATCTAGACGTTAAAAAAAGAATTTTTTTAAAAAACATGTTTATTGTTTGTTCTTTATACATAAATGATTCTAGAAAGTATGTACTACCTACTGCGCGATCAGTCGAGCAAAAATAATAGAGTTGCTAGAATATTGTGAGTTTTATTTTGTCCCACATTTTTTCAGGATAAAAGCTTTCATTTCGTTAATGTTCTGTCCCAAGCCTTCATCTATGTTTCCGAGTTCCATGGAAGTGACAGGAAGCCACTAGTAGTAAATGAGCTTCAGGATAATCCTACCGCACGATTCACTTTCCGTTTTCTAAAGAAAATGAAAGTGCCATATCCAACTTTTTACGAAACAAATTTTGAAACATAGTCTTGATATTTTGTTTTTCATATATTTTTGAGTATATTCTCTATTATTTGTATATTTAGTTGTATTACTTTCATCTAATTCAATAGTTTAAAGATGGGAAACATATGATGAAAAATTTCCAAACCTATTAAAAATGTGAATATATTCAATACAGAAGATATTGCAATTGGAGAAAAATTAAGAAATGTATTATATTTTTATTACAAAAGATCTGTTCTTCCATTCCTTTAAAATATCAATAGAATTTTGCGGTGCAGAATAAATCGCGACAGTTAATCGATTTAAAAAATTATATTTGGATAAATGAGTCAAAAAATTGAAAATAATATACTACTTCAACTTTTGATATTTAAGAAACATAAAAATTACTTTTGATATATGCAGGGCCTACACAGAGAGTCAATTCAATTGTTTCGAGATGCTAGACCATCTTCTCATCCTGGTCTTGAAACTCGTCTTTCTTTCGAAACGACGATTCTTTCATTACGACGTATTCATCTTTCCTTCGAATCTGTTAAATAAATAAATAAAGTTTATTATCAAAAACGCACTTGCAAACTGCGTATGACCACATGGGGGATAATAAAGTTACTCTCCGGAAACAAGCAAGGGACCATCCCATCAATTCCTATCGAGGACCCTAAGGGCAGTAGCTAATTTAATATTTATAAAATAAATACGTACTGTTTATCAATTTATTATTCAAATAAATTGTAGATATTTGTGCAGTAAAAATTCGAGATTAATAAAACAAAAATATTTATGACATTCCCACCCGAGGAAAATCCGCTACTATCCGGAGAAAAACCCGGACCAGGACAGAATTTCACGGAATAATTAAGAATTTTATCGAGGTCTCTACCATCTAGTCCATTCGCATTACGCCGTCCTGTAAAGTGGTTGAGAGGAAAGTATTCTGTGATATACGCCGTGACAGTGCCAGCATAGCGACCATGTAGCAACTCCACTCTGCATCCGTGTGCTCTCCGCCTCCACCGCCACAGTCCAGATCGATGTCTGAGAGGCGACGAGAGAGTGAGAGAGGGAGGGAGGGAGAAAGAGAGGGTATACACTAATACCTTCCAAGCGGCCGCAACGCCCGACGAGCGTTAAAAAGCATTTACTACTCTGCGCCCAACGCAAATGGGCGTCGCTTTTGCGAACGAGTTGTCAAACGTCGGTCGCGCGTTTGGCCCAAGCGTTGCGTATAAGAGAGATCCTGGGAAGGGAGGGAGGCAGGGAGAGTATGAAGGAGGTAACCTAGGTTTGAAGACGAAATGTTCCCAATCGAAGGGAGGAGGGAACAGTTACCGTCTCTACGCCACGTATATAAAATGAGAAACCACGATGGATGTGATTATTCTAGTCAAAGGAATAAATGTATTGTCCAAAAACCAGTTACAAACTGCATATGACCACGTCGGCAACAATAAATTAATTTACTTTTCGGAAGCACGCAAGGGACCATTCCATCAAGGCCCTTAAGACAGAGGCGGTTTTAACATTTCAGCACAAACATTAGGAAGGAGAGAATTTATCCAAACATTTGCACATGACGACCCAATTTATAATTGGGTCATTCCGTATCACATCAACCAAGCCATGGCACCCACCATCTCAGATTTTGATGCAATTTGGCACACTTGTTCATATGGATTTTTAGATTCCTATATGAGACCTTTATTCTCTTCATTAAGTAGAATAAACATTTTGCAGTTTTTAGGGAATTGTTCCTCTCGTGAGTGCAAGTAGAGATCTGCACATTTAATAAAAAATTCATAACTCCGAATATAATTCATGAATCAACATCAAAATTTACTTTAAAGAACATACGGAGGGAAAATATATGGAGTTTGTATTTATAGAAAGAAACTTTTTTAAAATTGAGAAAAATTATTTTCTATCAATTTTGGGTGTGTAATTCTTTGTCTCTTTTAAGTGATATATCTCAAAAGGCCAAAACCAGACCTTAATTATTTTTTTCGAATAAGAGTTAGAACTTTGAGAAAAACAAGCATGGAAAGAAAAAAGTGGTCCCGCCCTTGCCTGTTTAGTAATTTTTTATTATAAGAATAATATTACTTTTCATAGTATTGCGTTTTAGAAGGAAAACTAGATTACACATAAAGTCACAAATCACTTTATTTGTAAGTAATTTTATCCCTCAATGCATTTAGAAACATTGTGTAAATTATTCAGCGATGCGTCGTCAATGACGGTCACTTATCTCTCACTACCTAGAACAACAAACATTATGGGACTCTGGAAAATGCGGGACTGAGCAATTTGCCGTGTCGACAAGGGTGCCTAGTCCCGCATTTTGTGGGTTTGGCAGTTTGCATCTTATCATTAATTGACCGTTTTTTTTTTCAATCTCCATCAATAGTTCAGTTGAAATGAGTATTCATAGTCTTGCATATGGCAATGTTTGTTATTCTGGATGTCTCCCCTGTCTTGTTTTAATCACTCCATGGTTGTTGGTTATTTTCCTTTCGTCAAATCTTTTTTATCTCGTTATAAGGAAGTGTTCTCATAACTGTCTGAGTTATTTTCAAGCATCTAGTAGTTCAACATTAAACCTTGAAAGTGTAGAAAGTTTCTTACTGTTTTTTTAATATGTCACGAAGTTGTGAGCCGTTGCCTGATTGTAGTGTAGGAGAAGTAAAAAAACAGTGTCACAAGAAAACTTTCCCAAAAATGAACAAATTGATAAATATTGAAAGTTCTTTAAGTGCAGCTGAAAAAGAGCTTTTGGTTTTAAGAAGTGAAGTGAGTGCTGAACGTGTTTGTGAACATCAAACAAAATATTACCTTTCGAAGTGTGAAACCTATCAAACACTGTGCTTTGATCCGTTTGAAATATATAAAATTGAAATAAGGAAAGGGCAGATAAGTATATCTTTAAATTACGCACTTCAAATAAATACCATGATTGATGATGTAAAAAAATGTTTTTCATGGGCAAAAATCTGTCATCGCTGCCGAGACCAAGTTAATCATAAATTAAAAAGTGATGAACCTGGATGCGCACCTTACTATGAAGATGTTGTGGGAAGTTTACCTTCTGAAGCAGATAAATCCATAATGGACGTAAAAACATCAGTTTCAAAGGAACATGGAGTCGAGAAAATCAACACATCTTTAACAAGCTTAGGTAAGACTCCAATTAAAGTTCATTCTCTGAGTCGATTTAAAAATCGTAAAATAATTTTCAAAATGACTAGGAACGAAATAATGCAAATATCAGTATTTGTAGCTTTTACTAAAACATACTTATAAAATGTCACCTGGCTGAAATCTTTTATTTATTTTAAAATGTTACTGATTAATTTTGACATTAATGTAGCTGTACAAAATTTAGTACTATTTATCAGTTCAAGTAGTAACAAAAAATAAACGAATTGAAATTGAGTTTTTGATATTCATTCACATTCGGATGAAGCTACTAGGATGAAACACACTGACGGTGCGTAGCTGCTTTTGGCTGATGTCACATCTGCGTTCTCTCCGCTCCGCTCCGCCCCGCTCCGCTCCCATCCTCTCGTGCAATGTCACACCCAGCGGACATCAGCGGAGCGGACGTCAGCGGGCAGGAGTAGGGAAACGTGAGTGGGGGTGGAAGGTACGAGGTCACTTCAGGACGAAAACACACGTGCTTCGCGCCTTGTTCAGAGCATCCATGCAACTGCCCGCTAACAACACAACGTTTTTATTACAAAACACATAGCAATAGGTAATGAAAATGTTTAAAGTAATAGTTATTGTTTAATATGCAACAAACAATGCGACGACTATTTTCGTATTTTATAAATAATAGAAATAGACCCACTATACACAGATGCCAATATACAGTAATAGTTAAATATACTTATATAAGACATAAATAACGTGCGACATTTTTACTGACGAATTACGGTATATATTATGATTATTGTGCGTAGTATGTTGCTACGTTCATGTTTCTCCTTACAATTTGTTATCACCTAACGACAATTCAAACCAATCTTTCATCTTTGTTAAAAAATTGTTAATATCATATAATTTGGATAATTAAAAACACAACACAATGAAAATTCTGAATATAACATACACCATGACTTCACGAAAATAGTACGACATGGATCTCAAATTGAGGAACAAATATTACAAATAATTGAAACGTAAAACTTAAAATGTAGATGTGAAAATGCGCATTTCTCTCTTTCTAACTAAAACCACACCAAAACTTTTGACAATTACACAACGAATATCCGAAAAGATTAAAATACAAACAGAAGAATGCACGAAGAAGTCAAAAATAGTAAATCACGAAAACAAGAAAGCTTCGGAAAAACGAACTCCACTAAAAAGGACGCGAATAGTTTGTTTTTTTATAAAGAAGTAAGGAAGCACTAGAACAAATATTCAGTAATATTATCACTCAGTGTTGCAATACTTAATATGAACATAGATATAATTAATAATCAATCCGTAGAAATGGAAGGAAATGATATTCAAGGGAAACACCGTGAAAGAAATCACCCGTCGTCTTCCTCGCTTCTCTCAATGTACCCATCTATTAACACCTGTGACCTTCAGCAGGCGATAAGGTTGCGCAGGAAGCAGCAGAGATCTCCGCGCCCGCTCCGCTCCGCACCCGCTAGATGTGACATCGCTCATAAGATAACACAGGTCGGCGGAAAAAACGCTCCGCTCCGCAGACACAGATGTGACATAGGCTTTTGAGGTTTGACCCACAATGAGAATTCTAGACTAACTGAGACGACAAGAAATGAAAAGTGACACATTTTATTAGAGAAAGCTTGAGGAGACGAGAAACAGTTTGACCAGAAAATTTCATCAATTTTTAGATTCTTATAGATATAATATATTTGCTATATCTATTGTATAAGTTATATACGAATGTATTTGCTGCCTCTCGAAGATTTACTACTTTTTGCTTTTAGTATTATGGTCCCCCATTAAATACATACTTTGTAGTTTTTTACGATATAGTCGAAATAATTGCTCAAAACATTAAGTATTTTTATGAAATATAAAAATAAGGAACATGACGGTCTCTCTCTCTCTCTAAAACAGAACCGAGAACGAGTTTCATTTTCATTGGCTGTTTATATAACTTGAAATTCGATGTTGGGTGAAAGCAGAGTGTTTTAACATGACCGTGGAAAACTTGACACCGTTGATTAATGTGATGAAAATTTAACATCTGAAAAATCACGAAGTTTAGTATTGATAATCAACTCTTTTCGTAAGAAAAAAGTGATTCCACGATTTTCGAGCAAAGTTGTGTTTATTACAAGAGAAAAATCGTGTCTTGAAATAAAATTCTGAACAGAAAAAAAAATACTGTTCTATGTCCTCACTCAAGGGCTAGATTTATCGTTAGCTTTAGTCAGAACAAAATCTGTAAACGAAGACATTCTACTAGTGCAGCCATTTCTAGGGGAAAACAATCGCCGACAAAAGGGTTTTGGAGATATACATGATGCGTGCAAACGTTTTCGGAATGCAAGTGTTCTTGAGTACACGGATTTTGTAGAAACTGTGGAGTTTTGTCAACACAGTTCGATGAACACCTATTACAGGATTCAGAGAAACATGGAATTTCTGACTGTTATTAAAATTCCTGCTCGCTGTTGTATCGAAAGGGATGAAGCAATACATGTTGTGTTTTGAAATAAATTATACAAGAATAGTTTATTTCGCCTACAGCAAATAACGATTTAATACGATTATATTTATTTAATATAAAGAATTATCACCTACTTTTAAACATATATATATATATATATATATATATATATNGAAATTATTCGGATGAAGTTAAATTATGAGAGCATGAACGTGCAATGAAGTACATGAACTCAAAGAACGTCTCGGGAAGAGTTGACCGAGATAGAAGGAGATTAAGAAATGATAAGCGTTTTTTAAATCCTCTCTGGCAAGTGAAAATACAACCAAATCATCGTATTCATTGAAATTGAAACGCGTCAATTTTCAATGTGAATTATATCTTTCAATGAGATTTACATAACTCTGAAATATGTGACTTGATATCGTCAATAATAGTCATTTTTTTCGTTTAAAGAAACATTTTATTGAGTAAGGAAATCCAGTTTACTTTCTGAAATATTTTTACATGTTTAATACCAAATGTATAGAATGTACAAAAAAGGAAAGCATTGTAATCTGTCGAAAACAATGGACATTTTTACTCAAGTAATTATTTCTTTAAACGACATTTTTTAACTAGTATTGGCGATTTTCAAGTCACGAACTTCAGAGTTATGCATATGTCATTCATATATATATATTCGATATTGAAAATTCCGGGTTTCAATTTTAAAGAATATACGATGCGCGCGCGATCATTTTGTTGTATTTTCACTTTCCGCGGTGGATTAAAAAAAACGCTTATCATTTCGCATTCCCCTTCCATGTCGGTCAACTCTTCCCAGACTTTCTATGAATCCGTGTGCTACGACATGGCGCGTTCACGCTCTCTTAATTTAATTTCATGCGATTAATTTCACTGAAATGTTCAATACATATGCTTAAAAGTGGTTGCTAAATCCTGGTGCTAAAAAAAATAAATAAAGATGATAGCGGGAAGAGCTCTGAAGAGGCGTGTGCAGAGAGATCGCGAGGTGAGCGCAGGAGAATGGTGATAAAGACGAGGAGCGAGAACCGCCGTCGCCCGGGACTTTGCTGACGCGTGTTCAGGCAATTACGCAGACGAAGGCTATTGCTAGGAATGTAGGAAGGGCGAACCTTCCGGAGCTGAAGCCGAAGGAGCGGAGAGTGAGCGGTGTGAGTGGTTGTGCTTAAAACGCATTTTGAAACGCAGACTTTTCAGAGATGCAGACGTTCACCCTGTGCTAGGGTGCGCATTTCTACAACGTAAGCAGACGATAACGCAAGGGCAAACTGTAGAAATTCAAGAATTAGACGAGACGGAATGATATAATAAATCGAATTTCAAAATGACTATATACTCACTGTTGGTTTAAGGTATTGTATCCATGTTGACAGAAATCAAGTTGTCAACAATTCACAAATAATAACAAAATTTTGATATATTCATCGAAGGAGTTGTAATTAATTAATAATTCGTAGCAATGACTTTTACTGTTGGTCGAGGACAATTATTTTGTGAATTTCTTCCTTAATAGCACATTTAGATTTTCGTTTTAGTATTTTAGCACATTTAGTATTTTCAGCATTTTTTTCTTTAATTATTTTTTTAGAGTCGCGTAAGCTATCACGTTATTGCATTGCTATATTCATTCACTGTGTTTTAGTTTGTTTCGGTACACAAAGTCGATAATTGTGTCATCAAAGAGGATATATAGAAAATATATAAGGTCGTGAAAGTTTCACCATATAAACCCATAGTAATTTGAAAGCAAGTAATTCAAAATTTTGCGCGTTAAGAGCATAAAAATTGGGTAGGTAATGGTTCAAACTAGTATTTAAAATGTTTTTCTGTCTGCTGAAGCCTTGTCACTTTGATGGATATAATACCTTAATACTCTGAAACTATAATACAAATTTGTGGTCATTCACAATTATATTTGTATATCACGATATTTATAATACTTATATTTTTTTAAATAATTACTTATGATTATTTACACCATTCTAGCTGCATAGTGGTGCAAATGATGGTTCCTGAGCTCATGTATCAGACTTCCCAGACTTCCATGTGTCAAAAATGTAAAAATATTTTAGCCTCGGACTATTAAGATCTGCATATTTAATAATTCATAATTCACGGGAGCAAAGAGATTTATAATTCGCGAGAGAGAGTAGTTCAAGAGATAAAGAAAACAAAAAATGCATAAAAGTCATTCACAGATTGAAATAAACTGTATTGTATTTCACCTTCCTCTTCGCCTTGTAATAGCAATGTATGGTACATTGTTATTTAAGAATAGAAATAAATTGAAATATTATTTTATTATTTGTCTATAAAAATTCATACACCTGAAATAGTTAAATAAGAGTCCTTGGTTTTTATTATAATATAAAATTTTATTTGTTAAAGACGAGTAACTAAATATACATGTAACCTGACATTAATTTTTACAGCAATAATTTAATTGTATTACCAATATCTCAAATATTAGCAACCAAAATTTAATTAACAGAAAGTCAATATTGCCCAGTAAATCAGGAAAACAACACACGTGCCAATTGATTGTGTTTGATGTAGTGCTTTTTCGTCGAAAGCTATGTGTACTGTGTCATCAAATACAGACAGACACAACGGAAAATATAATGGTATGTTATAACTTATCTAAACAAGTTTTTCACGTATTCCAGTTTTCATGTAAATTTACAACAGAATGTTAGCTGTAGATAAATCCTCGGCGATTAATGAAAGCTACAGAGTTTAAATGATTGTTAATTTTTATCTTTATGATTATTTAGAAACCCTATTATTTTGTACAAACTCAGTAAATTCCATTCGCTTTTTGGAATTAATTTCATTATTTAATTAGATTCAGACAGATCGTATTGACATAACATTTTATTTTAAATTCAGTAGCAAAATACAATTTCAAAATGTTATATGTGAACCAACAACATCTGTACTAAATTGTCTTAAAGACCATCACTCAAGGACAATTTACGAGGAAGATGACCGGTTTTATCACTGAATAGCAACTGTTTCACTCTTGTGTTTTTGTTACGTTGCTCTTTATATTTTAGGATACTCAAAAATGGGATAACAAAAATGTTTGCTTCACGTGAAGCTCCTCACACCGGGTAACGAAATCGGGGGCTACTTTTAAAACAAACGTTTGTAAAATATAAACTATTAATTCAACTTTTACGATTTAAGGGCAGTTTTCATCATTCTTAAATGCACAAAAAACAGAATGCATTCAATTGGATTAGGATTCTTTTTTGCCTACATACGTTACTCTCTTTAGAAGAAGTATTTTTACACGTCTATTTTCAATAATCCTCTCTCGATAATTTACATTAAACTTTGTAGATAGACATGTGCGGACCCGAACTCTTTTCTATAACTCTGTCATATGAACAATATTGCCATTCTTAGTTGTCATCTACCTCTAACCATTTAGGCAGCGCAAGCGAATGTGCGTCTCCGGAGATTGATTTTTTTTCCGACTTGAGTGTCTATTATGTTATTGCCTATTACTTGTGGTACCTAATGTAACAAAATATACACAAAATCCTTGCCAGAGAACTACTGTGAATTCTTAAAAGAATCATGTGAATCAGATAGGAACGCATAAAGAACAAACAAACATTCATTTATACACACAATCTTTCCGGTAAGTAAAGCAAATGTTTTTTTTCCTGCGCTTCTACTGGTTGTAGTGCGTTCGGTTTGGTTGGGTTAGGTCGGGGGAGACTTCAGCTATCCACCGCTGCTAAGGTCAGCGTGCTCCGACCTCTCGGAGCGTCCGGATCATTGTTTTAGTGTCTTCCGGTTTACTGCCTCTGTCACGACGCGCGATGGGGGACTCGGTCGAACAACGGTACGCAATCAAATTTTGTAGTTGTGAGATAGTTGAAGATGTTTAAGAACGACCGGGAAGAGGTAACCGATGAACCCCGCTCTGGAAGTCCTACGTCAACCAAAAGTGGCCCGTGTACAAAATTTGTTGAACACGGATCGTCAATTTAGTATCCTGATGATGATGGAAACTTAAAACCTTCATAAAACTACGCTGATGTTCTGGAGAGATTGAGAAAAATTGTCATGCGCACGAGAAGAGAGGTCGCCGCCATCTCGACGCTCCACCAAGACAACGCTCCCAGCCACACTGCTCTGCGCGTTTGCGTGTTCCTGGCCAAGAAAAGCTGCTGCCTCCCCCGTACTGTCCGGACCTTGTCTCAGCTGACGTTTTTTAGTTCCCCAGTATAAAAACCGCCTGAAAAAATAACATTTGCGGCGATTTAAAAGATCAAAACCGCTGTGACGAACGCCCGTGACGAGGTTCCCGAAGGCGCCTTCCAGGGCGAGTACCGATGCCTTCCGAGTCGCTGAAAAAAGGAGTGTAGATGTCCAAGGGAATTATTTTCAAGAGTTTTAAAAGTTTGAAGAAAATAACTGAGAAATACCAAAGTTTCACAGAACCCTACGAGAGGGCTGTTAATGCGATGATCAAAATCGTAGCGCTGCGGTCAAACCAGAAATTGAGTTATCAGCGGTGGAATGTTCCAAACGTCGTAGAAGTTGGTGACCCTCAGAGCCAGTAGCAGTCAGTTTGCCTTGCCAAACGGACCATCGTCTGTGTCTGCAACATTATTAGCATGCCGTAACAGTTTAAAGGTGCACCGTTTGTGCAACTGACGGTTTTTGAGCGAGGGCGTCTAGTGGGTCATCAGGAAGCTGGGTGGTAAAACCGCATAATTGCGCTACACGTGGGGCGAGAGGTCTCCACAGTGCATCAATGTTGTCGCCGGTTGTCAGCAGATGATGCACAGAAGCTGCCCGTCAGCTTGGGTCCGGACAGCTAAGACGCACAGATGTACTCCAAGATCGTCGCATCTTACGAAGTGCAGTAACGGACCGCACCGCGCCTTCACAACAAATTAGGGGCACTGTTGCTCCGGGGGTGTCAGCGAGAACCATTCGCAACCGTCTCCGAGAAGCAAGGTTACGATCATGCGTGCCGTTAGGGTGTCGTCCACTCAGAGCCCCAACATCGTGCAGCTTGCCTCCAGGGGTGTCGCGATAGGCGTTTATGGAAGGACGAATGGCGATTTGTTGTCTTTAGTGATGAGAGGCGCTTCGCCTTGGTGCCAATGCGTAGATGGCGTCGTGCAGGTGAGTGCCAACGTATATAAGACAGAGGGCTAACACCTGGCATCATAGTCTGGGAAGCCACATGTTACAATGGCCGTTCTCCTTTAGTGAACGTAGAGGGAACATTGAACAGTGCACGGTACATCTAAAACATAATTCAACCAGTCGTGCTACCGTTCGTGCACCAACAAGGCGATGTCCTTTTCCAGCAGGAAAATGCACGTCCACATGCAGCCCGTGCCACCGAACTTGCTCTCCAAGGTGTATGTCAACTGCCCTGGCCCGTACGATCCCCAGATCTGTCCCCCATTGAGCATATTTGGGGTTGGGTGAAACGTCTAATTGCGCGCTCTGCAAGACCGGTAGGAAATCTGCCCCTAATGAGGCAACAGATACACATTGCATGGCAGGCCATTCCGCAAGACTACATTCGTCACCTCTACGATCGTCTCCACGGGAGAATTGCAGCCTGCATTGCTGTAAAAGGAGGGTATACAGGGTAATAGCTCTGACATTTTGCACGCCCTGTCGACTATACTCATATGCGTATAGCTCTGTTGGTTTGATCGTTTGTTGTATACGTCCTCGAGAATGTGTCAATAAAATTTCCTTCTGGTGGGTTCACGAATTCATTGTGTTCTCTTTTCATTTTGCAGTAGTGCATACATAAACATATGTTACACCCAAAACCCTGAATTCGGCCATTGGATGAAAAAAACGACCAAAACTAGTTTTGATCTTTTACGAATTGCAAGAAGAAGTTTCGTGCGTTTTGAAGGACAGAACTAGTATTGAGCATTTTCACAATAATTGTAGTTTCGTGTACTTTGAGTGGAAATAATTTCTAGAGTGTTTACTCTGGTTGATATGTTATTTCCATGCATGAGACATATATAAAAGTGACTAATTTCCACTGTGTGATGTTTGCAAAACTCGAATTGATGGAAAATTTTCATTTCCATGATATATGTTTACGATTTTAAAATAAACCATTTTATGAACTGAGGTGGAATATTAATGAAATACAATAATATAAGTTTATAAATTAGTTTCTTCGACGATTTTTATCTCTATATAACATTGGATATATGTATGGCGCACTGTAACTCTCGACTGCCTGAAACAATTTCAACGAAACTTGGTACAGCAATGACTTACTATCTGGCAACAATCATTGAGTTGGTAAAACATTTTCCCCGCTATGGAGGAGTGGGATGGGGTTTATATTTAAAAATAGTCGGAAATAACCGAAATTGATAATGACTACATTTTTGAGGATGCTGAAGTGAATACTAACATTTCTCATTCCGCTTAAATGTACGATTACCCCCTAGGAACGAATGTACACCCATCGTCTAGGGGGTGAGAGTGAGAAAATATAAATGTAATCAGAAATGACCGCTATTAGTGTTGGATCCATAGGTATCGGGACCGCTGAAACGTATTCTAACATTCCGTATATACCACGATCAACCCTACGCAAGGGAATACTATTTTAAAGTTATAGAGGATAATATAGAAGTGTCCAATTCTCAATTTTCGATATTGAAGGTTTTAATAATGATATTATGATATAGTGTAAGTCAAAATTCAGCTTCAGTGGATAGAAAAACACTCTTAGCATCCCCTTGGGATGGGATGGGATGGGAAGAAGATGAAATTTAAAAATAAGCGGAAACGACCGATATTTGTGTTGAATACATGACTTTCGGGGTCACTGAAATGAATAGTGACATCCCGGACTCCTCATAAGTCCATGATAGTCCCCCGTTCACCCCATTAAACCTAGAGAAGGAGATGTCATATAACAATAAGTGAAAATGACAAATTCATAGTTTTTGGCATCGCTGAACTGAAACGTGTTACCCCTGACATCGTTTAAGTCTTAATTCAGTCCCCATGGAAATGATTCTCTCCTTTACCCCCTAAAGTGAGTGGAAACGACAAGCAACGAAAAAATAATTGAAAAGGACGGATTTGCATCAAACAAATAGTTTTCATGATTGCTAAGGTCAATTGCTAATTGATCAGCCAATACTGTTTATATAACATGGAGGTACGGTACCTTTGGAGCTGAGGATGGGAAGGACGGAACGTAAATATAATGTGAAATGACCAGTATTAGAGTCAAATCCATCGTCTCCGGGGTTGCAGGGATGAATTATGAAAATGAGAGGGGAGTGTGGAAATGGTGTAACACATAAAAATTATCTAGTACGATCGATGGAAGTGTCGAGTTTATAATATTCAGGTTGCTGAGGCGAATTATTTAAATTAAGAGAGTGGAGAACAGCGTGACACGTCAAAACTGTCCAAAATATCAAAATTTAGTTATGATACCATCGTTTTCAAGGCCGCTGTGATGAGGAGTGACGGTTAGTGACCATTAACAACCACTATAACACGTTCCACCCTTTGGGAAATCATTGAAAATGATATATCAGTGAAGAATCCCAGTTTTCAACGTCACTGAGTTGAATGGTGACATCCTCATATTGCTTAAGTCTAAATTCAGTTCCCAAGAGAAATGGTATCCCTTCCGCCCCTAAGTCAGTGAGAGAGGGGTGGAATTTTTGTGCCATGGCACAAAAATGAAAAAGTTTGATTTGCGTTCATTCTGCAATATTTAATGTTTCTTGATGAAAAATTATACTACCAATGCTGTTATGTTGAAGTTCCAACCAAATGGTATGTTTGGCACCCCTCTAGATGGGGTTGGAAAGAGCGTGACGAGTAAAAACAATCGAGAAAGATCGATATTTGTGTCGAATCCATAGTTGCAGGAGTTGCTGAAATGAATTATGATACTCGGGATGAATCGGAAGTTTCTGACTCGCTACATCAAATAAAATACAATTCAATATAATTATTATCAACTATTGTGCATGCGAGCTAGTTGATGGGGCATGAGCATTTACTTGGGGGTGAAGTCGAGTGAAGGAGAAGTGCATACCCATGCGTTATGTGGCATTGTGGGAAGGACACTTTCTACACCGTCTCCATGCTGTTCCTTGTATTATCAACTATTGTGCGTGCGAGCTAGTTGATGGGGCATGAGCATTTACTTGGGGGTGAAGTCGAGTGAAGGAGAAGTGCATACCCATGCGTTATGTGGCATTGTGGGAAGGACACTTTCTACACCGTCTCCATGCTGTTCCTTGTATTATCAACTATTGTGCGTGCGAGCTAGTTGATGGGGCATGAGCATTTACTTGGGGGTGAAGTCGAGTGAAGGAGAAGTGCATACCCATGCGTTATGTGGCATTGTGGGAAGGACACTTTCTACACCGTCTCCATGCTGTTCCTTGTATTATCAACTATTGTGCGTGCGAGCTAGTTGATGGGGCATGAGCATTTACTTGGGGGTGAAGTCGAGTGAAGGAGAAGTGCATACCCATGCGTTATGTGGCATTGTGGGAAGGACACTTTCTACATAATCTTTCAATAAAATAAACATAAACGAACTTTTTTCTAAAACAAGTTTTTATTTACAAAGTACTGTGCTAAAAAATAAAAATTGACGATGAAAAATGTAAAACTATAAAAAATATCCTTCCTTGGTCACTAAACACAAATGCAAGAGTTTAGAAGGAGCATAAACAAAGATATTTTTAAAATATGAATATTAAATTAAAAATCAAAGGGGCCGAGCGTCGTAAATACTAACACAACTTACAAATTTCGGAAAAACACCTCAGTATTTAAAACTTTACGATGCATTCCCTTCCCGAAAGGTACTAGTATATAGTGGTTGATCGTTGAATTTGGTGTCATCAGAAATATCACTATTGGTTTCAGAGGCCCCTAAAACTACGATCTCAAAACTAATAGCGACCATTTTCGATAATTGGTACATTTCAATCCCTTCTCACCCCCTACTCAATAGACGTATATTCCTCGTGGAGGGTGATCGTGGGAGTATTGAGAGTGTCACAGCAATTCAGCGGTACCGAAAAGGATGTATTCCCACCAATATCGGTCGTTTTTTGATTGTTTTAACTAGCCTCCCTATTTCCACCCTCTCCCTAATGGGTGCTAGGAGCATATAATCTCCCCTGTGGATCAAGGGTGAAGTTATCGGGCTTTTCCTTCTCCATCTCATAGTACTGAAAATTATAATTTCCAATTCAATATTTTTTTTTCAATTATTTTTACATACTAACCCCTTCCCATCTCGTCTCTGGAAGTACCAAGGTGGTCTTATCCCCACGGTTCTTGTTGCCAAATAGTCAGTCATCTGTGTACCAAGTTTGGTTCAAATTGCTCCATGAATTCTTGTGTTATGGATGCTCACATACATACACCCAATTCAACCCACTTATGGATAGATTTTCTAAATTCGTACCATAATCATCTAACGTCATGCAAACTACACACACATACATACACACACATACACACACACATACATACACACATACACACACACATACATACATACATACATCGAACGGAGAGGGTTAAATAAAAGCTTGTAATATACTCGGGATGAAAACGTGTATACCAATCCGAACATAAAAACACTAAAAATCGCGAAATTACCACTTCCCTTATGCCTCTTATATGAAAATAACATCTGATCCGAACTAAAGAAAAAAATTTGGCATCTATAATAAGAAGTTTCTTTATTGATGAGAGGACAAAACTAGTTTTTTCTCAAAAGAGAGAAGTATTTTTCCCTGAGTTGGCATTATTTTACAGTCAGGCTTACACCATATTCAAGACGCGTATTGGAAGAGTCTAAACGAAATGAGTACTTGCACGGTAGAAGAGGGTTGATAAAAAAATTCAGCCACACGCTAAAAGAAACGCATTATTTGTATGTTAAGTATTATTTGATTTTTGTAAATCCAATTATGATAGACGTGTAATGTTTAATACACAATTCGAATAGCCATTCGGTTCATGTTCAGTTGAAAACGATTTTTATGAAGCAAAATAAAATTTTCAGTGAAAAATGTTACACATTGTATTCCAATGACGGTTTTGAAATAATACTAGACTATCTACTATCAGTTTCTTTGTAGCGAAAGGAAATAACAATTTGTGACTTCAATATGTTACATTCATACTAACTTTATAGCACCTAATAAAAACGGAACCTAAATAAGTAAACTTTGAAGGTTTTTTAAAAATTTTGTTGTGTTTACCCACTCACACCTTCGAATTGTTTTTTTTCTTCCTTGACTACTGTACTTATCCGTGTGTGTTAGAATACGATTCCTTCAACCATGGACAGGTGCCAACAGGAAGGCAAAATCAAAATCATTATGAAACGATCGCACAGTCTCCCGTGTATTTGTGCTCCCAAGAACGCGGAACTCAAACTCAATATAGAATGTCATCTATTGATCGAGGTGACAGTAAACACAGGTTCTAATTCCCGGAGCGCATGGACCTTCCAATTGACAGACGGACACGACATGGAGAGTCGCTTTAACTAACCGATCGGGTCATTCGAGAATCGAAATGCCATGTCGGACACTGCGGAATTTCACTTGTTTCCTCCATAGCATTTAGACATTACGTTTCCCTAGAAACCTTGGTTTTTTTTTTTTTTTTTTGCGCGTACAAATATTGATTACTAATTTTTAGAATGATTAGAATTACTGAAGTATTTACGGTAACAACAAATACATATTTTTAATATTATTTTACCCAATTTCCAAACGCGGCTCAAAGGACTGATTTCGTAATATATTTTATAACAAAAATAATTTTTGTTTAAGTGTATAAATAATAATTCATTTTCATCTCCAAGGAGGTTAATCGCGATAATCTACTCCAATTTTGTGAATAATTCGTGAAAACCCCTATGTTTAACAAGATAATGTTTTGAGCTAAATTATTGACGTAATCCGTTATGAAGAATTATTTAAAATGTTCTGTTAGTTTTTTCATGTATGTGGAAATATTTTAAGATTTAATATGGTTTTTACCATTGTCAACTGTTGCAAAAAAATCTGTCCTTTTTTTAAATTCTACTTGTACAGTGATGTTTTGGAAATATGATAATGGTTCATTTGTTAATTCGAAAAAGATTATGTATTTAATTCTACTGAGTTTATTAAACAGTATTAAAAAGACTGGATTCACCATTTTGGGTAAACTTTTTAAAACGTTGATTCCCCAAAATATTTTACTAAAATATTTCTTTTGACAATATATTCAGAATGATGAAAATTATAGCTTACGCTAATGAAAGAAAATACCTATAATCGAACCCATTAGATACATTTAATCTAATACATTACCGAAATGCGCACTAGCTTAGAAAATATTTGTGAATATATAATAGTAAATATTGTCTTAAGATAGTTGGCTATAATTTTTATTGTTGCGTATAAAGAAGCGTATTATGAATGATTACGTTCGATGTTCACACACCAACAAACGCAAGCTTTCTTTTTAACTTTAAATAAATGTCATCCGAGAGCATTTCGACATTTAGTCTTTGATATATGTTCAAATCCATAAATTTCATTCAACATTTACCAGTGAATTTTAAGCAACGTACAATTCGAAATAAACTTCTTAAGTATTCCAATAAAGTATATTCCTTTACACTTAATGGTTGTTTGATAGCTTTCAAAGTTCATGTCATGTTTCGAAAGTATTGGAGTGAAAAATACAGAAGCGATACATAAATCGAGATTTGGATATAAGTTATATGGATCACACTGGTGTTACTTAGCATAAGCGTGCGTAGGAATATAATATCGATGTTGATGCTAAAAGAATCAGGTTATTAGTATATATAGAGTACTTTATAGCTCCGCGTGAACATAAAATACAGGTAACAATCGATTCTGAAAAAAAAATGATAGTGAAAAGAAATATAATTACTAATCATAATAAAGCAAGTTATAGGAGCGTACAATTTAGGAATATTACATATTTATCGTTTGGGAAACATAATAATAGTCACACTATTGTAAATTAATATTCTATAAGGATATTTAGATTCCAATAAAACATAGTATACCTAGAAACCAATAATACACCACAATTTTTGGAAATTACAGTTTACCAAAAATTACAGTTTAATTTTAATTCCAAGAATGAAAAGAGAGCTGATGATTTAACTTTGGACACATTTGTTGCGAAAACATGTTTTTATCGAAGGTAAATGGTCCACGTCAATTCGCTATTAGTGTCTTACGAAATTTCTCGTCATGGCTGATTCCTTCCATTTCATCCGAAACGAAAGATGTTGGTAAGCAATGACCGTCAATGCGACATTATGCTGACAACCGCAACGCTGAACTGTAATCTGAATTGGCACAGAACCAAGGAAGACGTGCAATTTTCGGCATTCAGCCCGAAACGGCAAAAATAGTGAATGATTCACAGTCCAAACAGTTTTAACTAAGAGGTCGCCAAATTCATAGATGGTTCATGGGTAAAATTGCTGTCTTGATTCTTTTAAGTTTCTAAGATATATATTAATTAAGTCTTCGTTTAATTAATATTACTTCTTTCATGATAATATAAGAAAATCATGATTCATTGATTGTGTCAAATATTATGTAATTAATAATGTTCAAAATTATTATAATCAAATATCGAATAAATAATTGGCATCAACCACTTCGTTCAATATTGTTTCACCTAATATCCAACATCTGCCTTCAAAGTTAATCAGTAGGACAATGTGTGACCAAGTTAAGCGATGATTAAAACATTGCCAAATTGAAACGGTAAAATATTTTTATACAGAGGTTATGAAGGTGATGGATATTAACATCCTTTTTACTTAACATTATATGAAGAGATAAATAAGAAAATCGTTATATCTTATTTAAATATTTTTTAATGACACAAAAATAATTCTTTGAATAAATTGGTTTTCAAAATTCAAATGACTCAAGATTAAGGAAAACGGAGCAAAAATACTGCCTCTCAATTTTAAGATATTTCATTGAAAGAATGTTGTTCTAACATCTAAGTTCGTAGATAAATAATAAATACATAGATGTTATGAATTTTCATTACAAAACTTTTCTTACCCCTCTAGATGTCGACCACAATAAAGTATGTGAGCATTCTCAATGTAAAGAATTTATGTCAATACCTGTTGGCAGTCACGAACATTTTTCCCACACATATAACTTCATATACACGACGAATTTTCAAGAAGAATAACAGAGAACCATAAATTTTTTCTTTTTCTTTTCAGAAGTAGTTGAACTATTATGTTAGTCTGTTTTAATTTACATGTTTTCACAGTTCATTATACTATATCTGAAGACTAAGTTACGTAACAAAGGAAGAGATAAATTCCACAACATCAAGTCCCAAGTATTTGATAAATGTAAGCCAGTAATCCGTCTGCAAAATATATCTCTCTTAATTCATTTTATCCACATTCGGCTCTATTGTATTCTAATATTCAGAATTGTAGTACCCTCAGAAGACTTACATTTATTATCTCTTTTTTGTGCTCTTTTTACTTTTTTTGCATCTGAACTGCAACGTTCTTTTCTTCTGTCAGGAAAAATTATAATGTGCCAACCAATTATATTTCTGTAGAACTAGTGCAAAACAACCCTTAGGAATAATCCTCCATAATAGTCGAAGAATACTGTTTTAAGAAAAAGAGATAGAATGTTTCATTTCTTAGAACTAAGAACTTCTTAAGAACAAAATAGTAAGCAAATTCAAGCTTTGCATCCCTTATTTGCATCTTAGATCATGTGTGTAGGAGCGAGTTTTGTTCCAAGAATGATATAGATATTAATCATCAAATAACGAATGGTGCAACATAGTTATGCAGTATGTTCTTGAGTGATTAGACTCACGTGTATTTGGTGATTTTATTCAAATATTCTTTCCCAAATCGCCATTAATAACTAGAAGAAATGTTATTCGTTTTGGTAGTGTGTGTATGTAATTTACTTAAACTAGTATTCTTAATCCATTTTCACAAACTCTCATCAAAATATATATGAGAGTATTTCAATATGAGGCGACCAGGATTGGTACTTCGTTCTCTTAGCTCAACTTACAAAATAATTTCGATGTTGGTTTTACTCATCTTACACTGCAAAGAAATATATATTCAGTGATACAATATGAATAAGTGTACAATCTAGAAAATGAAACGTTCATGCGCATTTGATTCAATAGAACGAATTCATTTCCATTTTTATTTTTATATAAAATACGTGCATAATTTAATATCGTACATCCAATACGTGGATAAATAGACTGTGTTATACTAGAGGTGGCGTCCTCGATCCTTAGGCGTCCCGCTGAGTAGCACGAAATTGGTACGAACGTTCAGTTAAATTAAACGAGGTTATCTAAATGATGTTCTCTTACATTTTCTAGACTAGTATTTATTCGGCACCATGCACCAGCAACAAAAAAATCCCAAATCTAATTAAATGGAATAACAGATGGCATGTCCTGAACCTCGCCATTTATCTATTTGTATTAAAGCATAGCTTTATTATTATTTTTTAATATAACAAAGTCCATATGTCATGTAATAAGAATTTACACGTCACAATCACGTAATATTGTTTGTAATTCGTAGATAATTTTTTTATTACTATCAGTCCTTAAATAATATTCTATTCCCATGTGTCGTTTGAACTCTTTTATTATTTATAGAGTATTTGAGACAACTTCAACATAGAATTGTTATATTTTTAACACAAGAATAAACTTCTTTAAAGGAATCATCAAAAAGGGACTGTGACTATCGCAAAAACAAGATTCCTGAGAGAGAACAGACCAAATTTTTGCATTTATCCCGAAAACTATTCAGTAGAACCACAACATTTTTAGAAAGACGCAATAATCTGAAAGACACTTGAGTAATTGAAATCTATTCGCGATATGTGAGAAGGTGGAAATGTTTTGGGAGATCAACTCACCAAAGTTGTTTATGCGTATGAGTCATTTCATCCTTTAAGTTATTATGTGAAACAGGTCACTTCTCCATCATAGTAGCGATCATCAGGTTAGGTGTCAGCGAAGGTATATGGACGTGAACGTGAATAGAATGAAGCGAAAGAAAGAACGGAATGTTACCCGCAAAGAAAAACTACAAATCAATTAACGGTAGATTAATGTCAGCAATGACGTGAGTTATTACTGAAGCTTAACCCGTTCAACCAACAGATCTCCCGTATTCTATTAAGCCGGAGACGCTCATGGAATTGCTACGCTTGTCGCAGTATTCCATTCGCCACCATGCCCCCTCCGTTGGTGCAATGAGGAAAATGTCGTCCTTTAGACTACCCCTGCACGCCTCTCGGCCCAGCAACTATGAAGCCTCTCATGATCCGAGGGCAATACTGCGTTAATTACGCTGAGCCACCGTATCCATTACGCATAATCTGCTGCTGCACCGCGTCCCAACCCCTCGGCTCTTGCAAAAGCAGCTGGGTGGATGGAGGCGCTCTCGCGATGCGATGCGCATGGCGCTAGTATGCAAATCGCTCATTGACTAAGCATTCGATTCAAGATCTTCAACTACTCCAATAAAAAAAGGTTCCCTTTCAAAATTTTGTCATTTGTGGTGTATTTCATGAATATGTATAATAAACATAAAAATCAGGAATGTGCCCCATTCAACGTTCCAATTATAACTTCCCAACAAAACAGTAGAAAAATACCTCATTTCAATAAAAATATAATATAACTTATAGATAAAGTATCTAAACATATTAAAATATCAAACACCATGACCTACTAAACAGTTCAATTAGCTTAAAAGTATATATTACCAAACCTACATTGCCTACATGTCCTAAAATATCTGCAAGGGTTATCCTAAAATATCATCTTCCTCCTTGAACTCTTTGCAATTCACTTATTGACAGATCTGAACGAGGCGTCTCCAATATTCGCGTAAACAATTTTTTGCCTACACATTTTTTGCGTAAACATTTTTCACTATATCTCAAAAACGGAAATGCTGTTTAGCAATCTGCACGCAGAATTTTTAACGCAATAAAAATTTTTATATTCATATTTTCAAAATTTTGAATTTTAAGAACCCGGAAGTGGGGCAGACAGTGTAAATGAGTTGTCCAGAAATAAGCTTTTATTCCCGATGGAGTAAAAGTCAATTGTCAGGTATGGTTTCGAAACATCAATTTCTTCGTGGGTTNATCAATGATCAAATAAATGAAAAAAATCTGGAGTGTGCCCCACTCAACGTTCCATTTATGACTCATAACAAAAAGATGTAAGCACTAAGTAACCTACATTCTCACAAAAATAAAAGTAAACCGATAAACACACAAAAGAAATCATAATATAATTATCAAGCGCGAGGACATAATTAATGGATCGGTCAATTACAATATATTACAATACTTCCCTTATACATTCTGTAAATTGGAATGTAAAATAAAAATGTCCTTATCTCATTGTATGCAGTTTCATTATTAACATCGCTAAAATTACTAGATGACTAGAATGGACCAATATTAGATATTCGTGTACCATTAGTTTATTACTATTTAATTTAAATCTAAAAATCATCTTCAACGCCAGAAGGTTTCAAAATCAGTAAAGCACAATTTAAAAAAAACATTCCGAATTATAGTTGAAGAAAATGTTTGCAAAGAAAACTACTTTTACTGACTCCTAATGATGTGACGCATTGGATTTGAAGAACCCATATGGTACACAATAATTAAAGCAGAGTAAATGATAAGAAAAATATAATGTACAAAAATTGGATATTTGATTTAGTTTTTGTATTTTGGGGTGCTCAATTACCATTAAATCATTGACAAATTTATACCAGAAAAATATGTAGTTGTGGCAATTTCTTGACAAAGTATTACCAAATCAGTAATTTTGTTGAAAGAAAATATTAGAATGGCAGACATTGTATACACATTCTGTAAGGTTTACGTACATACGTATACATACGTAAGGTGTACATACGTATAAAATACCAAAAGATTCGTAAACCCTAATATTTATTGATATTTTAAAAGTCTTTAGAAAAATGCAGCACCTAACTTTCCATTTCCTGAGAATAATGTAGGCTCGTAGTGTATCACAATTACTTCTTTTTTTTTCAACAGATTCCGTATTCATCTGTGGGCCAACAATGAACGAAACTCTCAAATCTCACTTCACTTTTTTCAAAAGATCGATTCTGTACTCCAACTCTTCACTGAAGAGCTACATCTCATTCACCTTTCGTCCTCCCTGTAAGTTTCATGAATTTTCATTTTTAGAGAACCTTTTCTTCTCTCCGAGATATATGTCAAAAAGTTTTCCCATTATATAACCAAAAATAAATGATATTCTTTCATTTCTTTATCATTCAACCTCTTTCGAATTTCTTTCCACGGAACTTTCCTCTCTGCTTCATAAAACTAAAAAATCCAATTAAAAATATCCACAAGAACCACAAATGAGTGCCCGGGAGATTGTACGACCAGCATAGAAGAGCGGCTACTTGAACTTTTAATGTTGTTAGCAAAGAGTTATGTAGTCGTATTTCCCGATTTAATTGCTCCATGTCTCTACCCTGTGAGGTATTAAAGTACCCTCGAATATTACCATAAAAGGCGGAGCTTTGAAAGAATCGCCCTCGACCACGTTCGATTGCCAGTCGCCGTTGGGGTGGGTAGGGGGTGTTGCACGTATTTGATTGGGGAGGAGGTCGATATATTTTGACGAGGAAGGACGGATGCCAGATTTGTGGTGAAATAGTGGAGGGGATGAGGACTCGAAACGATGCTTGCTGTGAAATTTGGCGTGTTATGGATAATGAATGACGCAAAGAAGGATGGGGGATCATGTTCAAAAAAAAAAAAAAAAGAAGGAGAACATCGCGCACAGACATAGGTAAAATGCGAGGGTACGGTGAACAGAGATTTGTGTTGTCAAGTTGATTGCATAAAATACAAAATGATTTCAATTTTAAACTAGTTAAGAAATATATAATAAAAGTATTTTTAATGTACAAATTCTCAATACGGGGAAAAAAATCCATAAAATTCGATAGAACTATTTAATTTCATTATATCATTCACGTCTACTATTGTATTTAATATTATTATAAATTGACCTTTTTTCGTAGACTATCTATTACAAATATTTAGTACACAAACTCCCACGTTCCAGTATAATCTCCTGATGATGACTTGATCAAACGTCGTAAAGTTGAGTTGGTATATGAAATATTTCTAATAGGCATTTTACGAATTAAAGGTCGTAAGATAAATTAATATTTCATTTCATTTGTGTAATTACAAATATAGTGATTTCTGTATTTCAATAAATTGGAACAAGGTGTCGCACTATTAATCTTTTTATAGACGAACTTCCATTAAATGATGTTAATATTAAAGTCAATATTTTTTTATTCTCTGTCACAAAGATCATACGTTGCTTCGAAATAGTAGACACTCTCCATCACGGACAAGTGAGAAGACTCTACAGCGGTCATCAGAATGATATCATGTAGATACAGCCACTGAAATGTTCTCCCTCGCGATATTATCCCTGACATCTATGGGCCGATCATGTGCTCGGTCAGTTTTCTGAAACGACGCCGTTCCACTTAACATCTACAATGGCGTCGTTTCAATGAACTGTTTACTTTTTCCAATTAATTGAATTCACAAACCGAACCAAAACGATCCGATAAAAACCAAAACTTTGCGATCTGATTGGATATTTACCCACCCTTACTTAGATCATATAAGAATCAATTTCCATCTAGGTACAGAACATATAATATTTCTGGTTTTACTTAAACTCTTTTGATTTCTTTGATGACATGCTTCGACTAATGAATCATTTGTTCCAATGTATTGTGTCCTCAATATTCGGAATTACGTCAAAATACAGACGTTATCAGAGAAGATTTGACTTGTGTGTTGATGTAGTCTGGAAGAAACAACGAATGAAGGATTCAGAAAAAAATACACTCCATTTTCTCTATATTATTTTTGGTTGGTAAAATCTCTCCTTTCATCGTATTTTGGGTGCAGAATTTTCAAATAAGAATTCTGAAGACCTATGTGATGTATTTTTGCCAATAAATTAAGAAAATACATCTCTACTAATTATTTTTGGTAACTCTTTTCCATTAATGTATACTTTTTGACTTAAATTTCCCGAAAACTGGCCCAATAGTCGAAACATTTTGTGGTCCCGTAGGTGTACGTTATAGAAATGTTTCCCTGTATGTCTTAAACAGAACACGCCTTCTCCGACATGGTCAGCAGTATATCATGCAAACACACCATAATTCAAAATAACTATTATTCATTTCAAAATCGTTATTTTGTGCTTTGTAAATCACAGTATTCAATTTATACATTATTTTTCCAAAGATGTAGGAGTTAAAACAAACGAGTGCACACGTGAGTATTTTTAATTTTATTCCAAATATTTAAAAATGTTTCATGAAAAATTATAAGACATTGCAAAGTCGTCAGAAAGTAATATCAACTAATAAATTTTTAATAATTTGTAATATTTAGTTGTCTAAACGCTTCAATTAATTATATCGTCGATATTTAAAAACTGACAGGTGTCCGGCACAGTTCCCGTATTTATTTTGATAAACGGGGCAATTGTCCCCTTGTGTGTTATTCTCACGCCATATAACAAAATTCAAATCATTTATAACGACACGTTTCGCATTTTGGTGAAAACTGCAATAATTTTGTTTCTAGCACACCATAATTTTGTTAGCGGTACAATGGTTAGATATTAATGAAAAATTCATATAAATGTTAGGTAAATAGACTTTATTCCCGGTTTTAATGAGAACACCATAAGAGTAATACCATTGGAAAATGTATAAATTAATACTGTGTTTTACAAAGCACAAAATAATTATTGTGAAATGATTAATAGTTCTTTTGAATTATGGTGTGTTTTCGTGATATACTGCTGACCATGTCGGAGAAGGCGTGTTCTGTTTAAGACAAATACAGGGAAACATTTCTAAAGAGAGAGAGAGAGAGAGAGAAGGTGGGACCAGGAAGATAAATAGGAGAGAGATAATAGAAGGGTACCGCAACCACGAAGTACACGTGGGCAGTTAAGGAAAACAATGAACATAAATTCTCCTCTAAATATTGTATACGAGGTACACTATCGGACAACTTGATGGAAACCGATGCACTCCAAGGAACAGAGAAAACAAGAGCAGTGTTTAAGGAACATATTTGTTTTAGATAACACACAATGGTTTAACGCAAACATTGAGAGAGAATATACTTAAACTATATCAGTTCATCGCACCTTCATCATGAGTAAAGAAACATGAGAAGTATATTTTCATGATTTCCGAGGTCCTCCCTCCCCCGAAGTAGCAGATTCTCCTGCACACAACGGAGAAATAATGAAATGTAACTTCTAAAGAAGCAATGTTTATCGATACGGAAAAGCAATCTGTCTACGTGGAAGAGGTAAGAAAACAAATTATTATGCTTTATGGGATTGCGAGGTGTGTGGCGCAAGTGGACGAAATATCTCAAGTATAAACAGATGAAATTTTAATAACAGGACAAACAAATTTGATTTAAAAAATTAGAAAAAAATATTGTACATTTGTAAGTTATATAGAATAATTGCAAAATGTTAAAGAAATTTTTGCAAAAAAAATTCATAAATTAACAATATATGCAGCAAAAAATATAAGAGTTAAAATATCATTAGAGAGAAGTCTGGTAATGTCTTACAAGATGGAAAGGGGACGACAAAATTAATCATTAATAAAGACAAAAAAATAACAGTTGTTCCCTGAATGGGGATGTAAACCAGGTTCACGGAAATAGGCCGGCTGAATGTTGCGTACNAGTGGATAGCACACCAGCGGTCAGAGCAGGAGATCCCCGGTTCGAGTCCCGGTCCGTCGCCATTTTCACCCGGCCGTTGACGATGCAAACACTCCTCCTCGAGTAGGGACTCGGAAGTGAGTTAAAATTAATGAACTTGTAAATCATAAATAAATAAATAATACATAAAAGCTAGAACAATTTCAGAAAAAAAGTGAAAATGATTTGAATATTGACTTAAATAAATTTTAAGGTCTCCGATATTTTCATCCTAATGTAAATTATTCTAACGCTAAATCGAAGTAGTTAACACAAATAGTTTTACAGAAATCAATATTATATCACAACCTTTCTTGAAGATATGAGTGGGATCAAATCCGTCAGATGCATATTAGTTGATCATTTCATGTGGCAGCTTATATTTCTAAAGAGGACTTTAATGAATTTCAATAAATAGAAGGGGAGCATTAAAAAGAATGTACAATTGATATATCGGAATCTGTATTTAATTTCAATAGAAAGTTCTTTGATGCTTTTTCACTACTGAACTTCAGCAGAAATAAAGCGACGGCTGTAGGTTCCGAACAAAAATTAATAAAAAAATAATGAAAAGAAAGAAAATACTGGTGGGTAAAGATTAAAAATATTGGAAAGGAAATATAAACCGAACATTTTAAATGTAGACTCTACATGAAAGGATTAAAATAGCAATTGCTGGAGGAGTGGTAATAGAAATTCGATACAAAATTGAAATAAAAAACGAAGAGAACAAAAATGACATCGAAAACACTTACACGGACAGCGAAGCAAATAACGTATTAGAGAAATAAAACGGTGATAAATACAATAGGGACCATGAGTGGGAACCAAACAGTAAACGGTTGGAGTCTGAGATACGAGTCGATACGCAACAATCTCCCATTTAGGGTGGTAGCAAATCACTGGGAGCGTTTTCAGAGGAGATTGGTAGTGAGGGTTGAAACGCAAGTCGGTCGGTCACTCGAAGGGATTAAAGGTGAAGGCGACGCGTGATAAGCACACAAAAAACCGGAGCCAAGACCCTATGAGGTGGCAGCATCAAGGTGACGATACAGGAAGTGGGGAATTTGGTGATACACGCAAGTCGGAATGGGGTTGGATGTTTCGAACGCCTGAGGGAAGCAGTGGGGTTGATTGCGGTGCAACGTAATGGCGGGCATTTATTATCGAAGTCCTCTCCCACTCCATGCTACCCTGAAAGGTTTTTTGGGAATTGAGTCCGATCGATGGGCCAGTTTCGCGTAGCGTAACAAGCGCTCGCTACTCAGTTCCGACTCTTACTTTCCGTTCACGCAAGGGCAAGCGAACGGTTCTTTTTTTTTTTTTTGTTCACTTTTCCTTTCGTGTGGGATTGCTACGACTGGCGCAATAGCGCAATAGTACAAAAACCTTCGAATATGGCGCTCATTACAGGAATACATTTACACTCCCATTGTTGTTCAGTAGAATATCCACAAAAGTAATTTGGGTTTTACAATGAACAGATTTCTGGATTCAGAGACTACATTTAAATTCTTGGTTCTTTAAATTCAAAAAAAAAAAAAAAAAGAACGCTTAGTTTTTCATTATTTGCGCAGGATCTTATCCATTAACTGTTCAAATATTTTAATCCACATATAAGTTAAGTGGTTCTTAGAGGCTAAATATACGATCCTTCATTTTTTTTTAAATTAAATGAACTTATATATTACTAAAATAATTAATGATTTGTATCAACATTGTATATTCTCTTGAAACAAAATTTGTTGGAAATTCTCGGAGGTAATTTTTTTCGATTTTTAGCCCGTTTTTCTTTAGAAAAATTACAGATGTGGTGTTGCCTACTTGTACAATATTTATTTATTCAAAGGAATACATATCGTACTAGTAGACAACACCATATCTGTCGTTTATACTCAAAAAATGAATACGAGTATCACCTCACCAATATCCAACTATTTTATCCACATGTACGCTCTATTGTTTATTTTATACAAGATACATGTTTAAAATGACGCGTATACGGTATTCAATCACTATACCTCAATATATTGTGAAGACATAGAAGCAAATATGGAAAATTTATATTGTATAAAGCCATTCATACGTTAACTCCCTTTTCAAAAGGGTTGTTTGATGGAAGTTGGTCACTTGTAAATTAAACACGCCCCTCACATCTGAATCTATTTAATAAAACACGTGCAATGAATGCAAAAATTTAAATAACCATTTGGGAATTTCACGTTTTTACGTTTGGTTTGTTGGTAACAAGGCGGCATATGAAATTTGCAGCTAATTAGAGAAACAGTTGGCACGAGAGCGGGCATTCACATACTGCAGGTCACAGCACTTTGATGACCCACATGAGATCTTTTAACTTCTGAATTGCTTGGAAAGAGGAATAGAAAAGTCTACAGATTACGATCCGAAAATAACGAAATAAACTTAAGCTGATTTTAAATTGTAAGTTTGAATCATGGAACGCAATGAACATATTCATTTGAAATACAACAATAAACAACACTCGTACACCACATTGGTCCTTTATGAAACCAACCATCGATTTTAAAAGCAAGACACCCCTGTTGCTGTGTACCAACAGCACTTCGGAGGACTAAAAAACCTCTATTTGGATCATATGTTCATATACACAGATGACTCAGCAATGAATAATTCCGTTGGTGCTACTTTCCACTGTCATAGTACCAACAGTTCTTTTCACCTCCATTCCTTTCGCAGAGTGTACACTGCTGAACAATTTGCAATCCTTGAGGCACTTAAGTTCATTCAGCTATCTTCAATACAGCGCGTGGTTCTGTGCAATGACTCTATTAGTGCTCTGTGGTCAATGTCTTCACTGTACACTTCTGACACCCTTACGCTGACAATTCAGAATCTAGTAAGTCATCTACTATTTCAAAATTTTGAAATAGTCCTCTGTTGGGTTCCTGGGCACGTGGGTATTATGGGTAATGAAGAAGCTGATGAGACAGCGAAGCGGGGAACACAGAGGGCAGTTCTTGACCTTTCATCTGCTCCTACGTCAGATTCAAAGGTTACCATAAGATCGTCTCTTCTTGGGACATGGAAAGCCGAATGGCAAACTCGCGCCTTCAAGCTGAGGAAGGTAAAAGACTCCGTTAAGACCTGAATGTCATCATCCCGTGCGAACAGACGTGAATAAGTAATCCTTACGCGTCTTCGTATTGGCCAATGCTATCTTACCCATGGTCATCTCTTACGCAGAGAACCTCCTCCCATCTGTGATACTTGCAACACAACACTTACCGTGGAACACTTTCGTCTGGAGTGTCTCAAATAGCCAGCCGACGGCGACACAATCTACCCAACAGTTTGAACGTTACGCTGGGACATAAATGAACCGATTTTGATAAGTCTTTTTAGATTCCTTCAGGAATGTGGTCTCTGGAACAGTATCTGATTTTTTTTCGCATGTCATTGCTCAAATCCATACACGAAACGGGGCTCCTCCCACAAGTTCTCGGGAAGGTTTGGATTTTTTTCCTTTTCCCTTTACTTTGAATTAACATTTTTCTATCTCCCAATTTAAATTTTGCCCCTTGTTTTCGGTTTAAATATTTTTTTTAAAATTATATTTGGATATACTGTACTTCAGGAGGGATTTTTTAGTGGGTATGGTCGAGTCATTCGGCGAGTCCCACACTCGGGGAGAGACATGTTGGCTCTCCTTAGTGCATAACTGCTTTTTCCCTACCGGTACCAAAAATTTTAGGGTTCTAATGACCTCGATGTCGACGAGCCGTAAAGCCCCACCAAGAAAAACAATAAATATTACGTAAACATAATAAAATGTTTAACAATAAATCTACACGTTCATTTATCCTTTTCTGCTGTCTGTACATTACATTAAAATTGCATGTTATGAATTATTGGATCAGTTCAGAAGCAGAAATCAGTAACTTACATTTTAAAATGTTTCCCTCTCTTTGATAAATTAAAAAACAAGAGTTATTATCGCGTTAGGGTTCTAATGACCTTGGTGAACCCTAAATAATAATTATGAAAATAGTAATATAAACAGTAAGAATAATATTAACACGGCAATATTAAAGAAAATATATTTTATGTTCTTGTTTCATTAAATTACATCGTGTTACACAATTTTAATTGTATATAATAGTTTTCATTTATTTTTATTAATGGCTGCAAGTGTTTATAAAAATCACTTTAGATATTGTGCTACGAAAATCTCCTAAGACCTTATACTTGATTTGTGCTAACTCAGTTCGGACCAGAAAGCAATCGAACACAAGATATCCTACTCCTACCTCTACATAAATACACCATAAACTTGTGCTAAGGGCTACAGCATCATGATTAATTAAAAACCCATTGAGCGTCATCTGTTACCACCAAGATAGTGACTTTTATTAATAACAGAACTTTAATAATATGACTTGTTGGCGTAATAGAAACAGGGGTAACTATTTTGGAACAATGAAATACATATATGAAAACAATGAACAACATGAGTTTATTCAGCAAAAATTACTCCAATTGTAAATCTTGAATGAACTTTATCATCAAATACGAACTTGAAAAATTATTTTCTTTAAATTCCTCACATTAAATTTGACTTTTGAATAACAATGAAACAAATAAAAAAACATAAATTATCTCTTTACATACAGCTTTCTTGAATTAAAGATTGATGAAGGATTACTTTCTGCAACTGGCACTTCACTTGTCCTTCATACGCCTCGCTTGAAACGTAGACTCTGCGAAAGCACTACATTAACTGTTTATTGGAGATCTAGTGACATTGTGTCTTCGCTTCTCACACCACAAAAAGATTCTCACTTTGAAACAGTACAGGCGTTAGAAAGGAAATATAACCAACCTCCTGGAGTTCATTGATCCTTTCATCACGTAAATTCTTACATAACACCACAACTCAATGTTGCGCAATAGCTGCACTGTTTGTTCACCGTCACGAAATATAACACAAATTCACATGGAATTAACTAATTAATCACTTGTAAATTGATTTGCAATTATAATGAATGTTCAAATCAATTATTCACAGTTCATCACTACTTAGAATTTCACCACGTGCTTGGTTATGCAAGTCCTTTAAATTCATCAAATCGTGGCAAATTCTTATTGCACTTATATTCTTATTGCACTGAACAATAATCTATAATTATTAAATTTCAATATGAAATAGCATGTTTCGTTAAGATAATAAACATTATAAAGTTCAATAACATCGTGCCATGCACATTGATAAGTGAAAATCACTTATTGATCAAAATCTTGAATAATTTTACATAGATACAACTTTATCTAATTAGAAGTCTCATAGGAACATCTAACAATTGTTCTATAAGTAAATTACTGCAATTTAATGTAATTGGAGTTATATTTCACCAACGAGTTCCACGTGTTCACTCTACCATGCTGCGAAAGAATGCTCCTCGCGTTCCAGCCATGTAAGTCGTCTGAACTATCGGCACCGTCTGGGTTCAATACTTCTCGTCTTCCCAATTTATGCACGCGACGCAATTGCTACGGGGTTTTCTCACCTACTTGTACTGACCAGCGCTGCGTACGCATCTCCTAACTACATCTATTAGTAACTGACATCAAGTGTCTTCTTGGTTTCATAATTATGTTTCTACTCGAAATCATCACAAATATAAAAATTAAATATAAAAGCTTTAGTTAATATGTCCAAATAGACAACATTGGGACAATATGTTCACAAACAAAAAAGGTATAGTTCAATACACTGCTACACATTTGTTCTTTACCAGCGTTAGAAACGAAAGGGTAAAAAAGATTAATACAACACAAAAGTACAAGGTGAGGGAAAAAGTGGAAGAAATGGAAAAAGAAAATATTGTTAGTCATTTACAATTTCCGTTTTCCATTTGGACTCCATTGAAATTTTTTTGAAAGACATACAAATGTGTCACATAGTTTCCGACATCAATAAATTATGCAAAATGTTGCTGTCAGCTAAAAAATGTGCTGTTGACTTTATAACGAGAATTTTGTTTGAAAGGCAAGTAAAGAATATAGAATACAGAAAGAATAAAACGAATAGAGTCGAAGTAAAATTTATTGAATATGAATAAAATAACTTGTAAGATCGTACAATTATACCCCTGCAGCACAATTATGTTAGAATCACATTCGAAAGTTGCAAGTGAGATACTGGTTTGTGTCTTAACGTCTTTCACCGACGCGAATATAACTTTTGAGGAAAACAGCTATTGCAACGTTCGTGAAAAAACTGAAACTAATTCCCCTTTTTGTAGGCGGAAATCAGATCTAGCGTTGTGTTTTGATCGCTTGACATTAGCATAAATAGGTTATTTTAATTATTTTTGTGAGATAAGTGCCGAACGAAGTAGGTGGTCCTTGGTGAAATGCAAACACAGTATCTACGCATTACAAAGTTAACCTCTAATCAACATCATAACAGGCGATACATACGCCACAGTGTGGTCGTTACTAATACTCTACATTCCACGTTAAAACACAGCGTCACGGCTAAAGAACAGAATGAGCGCAACAACTCACAGCGGTAACAGCAACAGAAAGACAGTCTGAACACAGTACCTGCTCGGCAAAACTAAACTCAACACCACGTGGTTTCGGTCGTCTCAACAGTTTCGGGTAGCTTCGGTAACCCGCGCGCACCCTGGTGTCGGCGTGGTCAGATGGTGAAAAAAACGTTGGGTGCAAACGTGTCGACGCGCGGCAAACTAAAAACGTGAATATCACGTGATTATAACGCCAGCGCTAACCCACACCCTGGTGTTGGTGTGGTAAGGTAGTGTAAATGGCGTTGGGTGAAAACGTGTTGACGAGTAGCTTACCAAAGAACGTGAATCTAACGTGATTCTAAAGTAAGTGTACTGCAGGGATACTAATAAATACTGCACTAATAATAATATACCCAAATACTACTAAAAGTTAATTAATGGAATGTCTGTTGCATGAAAATCGGAAAAAGTAAACAATGAAATTATTTGAAATATCAAAGGACACTTCTTTAAGGATTATTTCAATTTAAATACACAGTATGGTTAATATTGATGAATTACATGGGAAGGAAACAATTAAAATTGGCTGCTAATCAGTAGATGTGAATCTTCACTCGCATGACTATTTAAAATTTAAATGAAAACCAAGGAATTCATAAGTTTTAACTGTGAACTTTGTTTAATTCTGCGAAAAGTGTATGTTCCTTGTGCCTGATTTTTAAAATAATTCGTAATTACGTACTTATTAGCATCAATACAGAAATCTGTGTATTTTTGTAAGTTTTCTTCGTGATATTTAATTTTTGTAATAAAAAAGTATAATACCATAAAAGTAGAAAAATATGGAAACTAACAGATGAATTTACAATATTATATAAGAATCCCGGGCAACACCGGGAAACATGAGCTAAAAAATTCAGATAGGTGTTTCAATACCCACTGTAGGGTAAAATATATAAATTATCAGTACCAATTTGTTTTTGAATATTGATGTAATTTTTTGTATGTACGTATAACAATGCAATTTTTTTGTACTTTTATGTTTTATTTGTGAATTGTTTTAAAACTTTGAATGTCCGGCATTGATTGTTTTTGGTTTCTTTTTAAATTCCGGGCAACGCCAGGTAGCTCTGTTAGTTACTATTAATGATTCAACAAATTAATGAGCAATAATCAAGAAGTTAATTGTTTTTAATTTCATTAGGAATTCACCACCGATAATCCGCTGCACCAATAACAATCGAAACGAGTAAAATCAAACGTTGGCTGTTTTTAATTGAATTTATCATCAGGACGTTCCATGTATTTGTGTAAATTCCAATCTTTTTGACACCTTCCTCTGCGTGAGCTTAGCGCGGTTGTTGTGGCTGCTCCGGTGAGACCGCCGCTATGCGCCACCTGCAACCTCCGTGCGCCCTAGGTCGGAGTAATCTGGTGCGAGGGATTGTCGCGGACAGTGTGATGCATGCGAGCGCTTGTGGAGCTGCGAGATGCCACCAAATATTTCATCAGACAAGGGACCACTGGTGCGGTGATGGCGACTCGCGGCGCGGTCGGCGCAGCTCTGCTACCGCAATGCGAAGGTGCGAGCGTGACCAAGGTGAAGAGTGTGGAATATACTTTTTAGAACATGAGGATTGGAGTACTATCGAAGAGCATTACTAGACCAAGCTCTAAAATATCTTTTTCAGTTTGTTACTAATTAAATGTGTAGAACTAGATCTAAAAATCATTATTGTACTTGCTAGGACGGTATTGGTATTTTTTTAAACAATAGTCCCCATTCTTTCCAAACAAAATGGCGTTTCCAATGGGTTTTCAACGTTGTCTTGTATTTTTTAATAATTAATCAATTAATTAGTTATTTTTGTAATTAGAATAAATGTCTTACCTTTCGTCAAGCTTGTATGTTTCGAAGTTTGTAATTAATTATTACGCGTTATCCCCATGATGCTAATTAATAACACAATATCAAATAAAAAGATTATCTAATGATTTCATTTATTATTACATTGAGATTTTATTCCATTATTCAACGGTTTCACTATTAAAATTTACGGTTTAATTTTATTATTATTATATTATATAACCCTCGGTTTTGCTTATAGTAGAACTTTTAATTGTTATATACGAGAGGGAGCGAGAAAGAGAGAACAAATGAAAATATGGGTTTTTGTATGGTTCAGTGTACGCCAATCCTGTAGTGGATTTAGTAATTTCTAACGGACAGGTGCATAAGCTCGTGTTTCAATGAACTATGGACTATGTACAAAATTGATCGCTTGCTTTTATTGCTTGCACTTTCCCTCATGATCTTCCGAAAGATTAATTTTACTTCTCCATCAATTTAAAAAACTGGAGTATCTATCTACCGCTAGTGCGTTTCGTAGATTTTCTGGGATAATCCAATGTTCTCTCAGGAATTTGTGAAAGATCACTGATATTACTTTCATTTGGTTTTTCGAAGAAAGATGTTAAAAGATTTTTCTATGCCTTTTCAAGATCGCATGGTCGACATATTGTGTCATTATATAGTTCTCGAATCTTGATTATACTGTGTCTACAAGGCATGTCCCTATTCGGCACTGTGTAGGGGCGGCAGTTTTTTGGAGCAGTGTCGTTCGGTCGTTATTCTGTCAGTAACTAACAACTATGGTCTACGGGTAGCATCTTCGCCTCCATTTGACTACCCCAGGCGGAAAAACGTGGGATCAAACCCTGCTGGCCCGAACTAGGTGCGGTTTTCAACTGGGCTTCACCTTCTTCAGACTAATGTTGACTCCGTTTAATTTGGTCCTACGCAAACCCACATCTCTCCTTCCCATTTCCTTGACGTACTCGAGCAATGGTTAGTAGAAATATCAGGTCTCATGACATGAACCTCACCATAAGACATAAATACAAAAACATTATTATCATTAGTTTCAAATTTTGAGTTGCAACAGTTACGATTAACTAACACTATGTTCGAAAAAATTTAAAGATTTGATAGTACGAATTTGTTTAAAACCGTCGGATTATAACAACTGGAAATAAAATTCGTTGAAAATTCTTTAGATAAAATTACAGGTAGCTAACTGTCTTTCTCAGGGGGTCACAGTCAGGCTTTTTGGCGCAGCAATGTTAAATCCGTCCCTGGCTTTGGTATCTGGATCGAAATTGATGGAATGGTCCTTTAGCTTGCTGCCAGAGATTAAATTATGGAAACTGGCAGCTAACAAATTATTGTTATTAATTATTTCTCTAAAGCATTTGTTAAGTAATACACATAATAAAAACGCATGACATGAGACATAATCCGTCGTCAATGCTGTCAATTTTGTACACTTATGAGAGGGAAAATTGAGTAAGAAATCAGCATAAAAAATATTCACTTCCTTTCTTATACTTTGAAACATTGACATAAAAGATCCCTCATCCCCACCCACTGCAGACTAGTCTTTGGAGTCACAAATAAGTGTTTCTGTAACGATAGTTGAGTTCATTGTTATACGAATGACGCGTCCTCACAAGCCACGTCATCACTGTGGATACTTGCTACAGTTACATGCGAAATTGTTTGAGAAATCCATGTTAGACGGCTTCTAATAGTTTTGGATTCATGACAAATATACCCAATATGGATTTCAATGGCCTGAAAATACCTATTTTGAGAGACGGACATGCTGTATGCTTATTATGTTGTCAGATCCAAAAATCTATTTTACCAAGCGCCATGAAGAGATACGCAAGAACGTTGATCTTGTAACGTCCCGCAGGGTGGATACCTGATCGACTCCAATCAGATATCCTCTTTCGTTCGGTTAAATAAATAAACGTCTCAGATCCCACTTGGTCTCAGAATGCTTTATTAGAATGGACCAGCGCTTTTATTCGTTTTAAACAAGCAATTGAAATTAAACAAGCAATTGAAATGAATGATTAACGGTTCCTGTTAAAACCGTGTGACAGGCGTTGCATGCACGTCGTCAAAACTTGCTTTTACTGGAGTGCGGTATCTTGTGATGAAGATCCGGGACCCTCTGGGAAAGGCAGAGTCGAGTCGCGTCGATTGTGCTCGGCGTAGAATTTCTCCAGGAAACAGGATTTTGATTGCGGCTTCAGCGTTTCTTCTGGTCCACGTAGATTGAGTGGGTGCCTTCGTTTCCAACGAAGACTTGAATTTCCCGTGCGTATTCCAGGTCGTGGAAGTCACGCGTCAGGAAGTTTCGTCGAGATAGAAGTTTGGATATCTCGGCAAAGTGGAGCTCATTCGTGGCAATAGCTCGGAACTGAATGTAGCGTAATGACAGCTAGTAGCGATGTAATCAGGAGTAGTGGGCTTGTCAAAATGTATTTGAGCAGCGAAAATACTTAGATGATTGATTCGTATCAGCGAGCGTGTGCCAGACGACAAGTTCACTCCAGGAGTGTAGTAGCAGAAGTAAGTTGTTATCCGTCGCCTGGCAGTTACTTGAAGAAAAGACAGTTGAGCGTTTACATACATATTAAATGTAGTTGGATCGGAGGAGAAGTACGTCATGTGGCGTCTTCCATGAACGGGTCTGTTGATTCATCGTTCACTTACTGTTCCTTGCAATGCGTAGGCCTTGACTTTGAGTTCTCGTATACAGAGGGCCGTGGCTAGTAAAGTAAACACGAAGATGACGCGTGTTTGTTGTAAGGATGAACGAGTATGAAATCCAAAATACATCAGCTCTTGTAGTGCTCGAGGGCGAAGGCGTGACCATAATGGGGGCGTGTAATCAATGCGTGTTGTAACCGAGCGCAGTTGAGTTGTTACAATCTCAACAAACCGGGTCAGTGGTATCAATAAGTTTCAGAACCACTGACCTCTAGAATTATAACATCTTCCTACTCCACGCAACATAGAAATAGACGAAGATGATGAATGTTTTTCTTTGTACTTCGGGATCGTTCATAAATTACGTCACGCTATCAAACCCCTCCTTAAAGTGACGTGGCAATACGACCTGCATTCTCCCATGATAACATCGAAAACAGTAATTAAAAGAGAAAATATAATCATTTGTATACTTAGGAGAATTGTAAATGTCGGAGAAAATTTTCAACATTTATGATGTACCAAATGTAGCGTCACGTTTTCTAAAGAAACCCCGGCCCCCAACATCACGAACCGATACATTTATCCCCTTACAAAGGATCCCTTATTATCATAAAAAAGGATGGGATGAATACTCTCGGCAATTTAAAACTGGCTTATGAAGAACGTCTTAGGAAAGGTAGTACGTTAACCAAGCAATGGGGATTTTTTTGGAAGCGAAATAAAGGAAGAAAAATCTCATGTGTTACTATATATAT
>NNCF01126016.1:1769977-1851105 GCA_002313205.1 Laupala kohalensis | reverse complement strand
ATATAAACCCACGAAAAAACCTTCAGAAAGTAAGCTTTATTCCGCAGCGCAATAATCTTCTTGCTCGAAAGGATAAGAGAGATTATTTGAAGTATAGTAAATGCATTACCCTCCAGACAAAGAATTGACAAATAGGACTACGGAATCACTTCTACTTTATTTTTTTGTTTCGAAATGTTAAATAAGAAAAGGATTTAAAGATTCACCATTATTTTAATCTCTTTTCGAATAACAAACTTATATATAAGTATAATGTAAAACGGAACTTTTGAAACGGTTGCCTCTATTGTGAAGTGAACGTTAAGTGTGGAGATATCTGTGCCTTGGCAGAAGAATAGAAGCGTTAATATCGTAAAGCATTTGCTGGGCGGTGTCTTTTTCCAGCATCGTGGCTCAGGGCCAAGGGAGAACGCAACGTCGCTACTACTGGACGCGAGAAGGTAGATGTCTTTACCATTTATCTTCGATCCCCGCTTTTCCGGCCCACGTGACGCTACAGCTCCATTTTCTCTTGTGAAACGTTTTTCGATTCCGATGCCGTGTATCCTTCACACTATGTCTCAGATATTTTCCAAGCGTCAGGGGGAAGTAATATTTGTGTTAAGCGGGTGTTAGCATTTATTTTATTGTAATTAATTTTAATCATCTTGAGAAATGAGATAATATATTTCTTCTTTTAAAATAATTACATTTCATATTTATATTTTATTTTCTATTTAGAGGATGTATTCCTTATTACTAGACAATATTGATTTGATCTACATATATGCTCACACGTGAAAGAAAGGCACAGCATTCTTATGATACAAAAACAATTCATAGCCATTCCTCAAAACATGTTTAAGTACTTTATAAACATATTGACAAGTGTTTTTAAACAGAAATATTTTCAATTGCACCAGTAAAGGAATATCTTAAGTTCTTATATTACGTTCCGCACGTAACACCAGTAAAATAAAATTACAGCATGATAATGATGTGGTCTTCTTTCACGTATTTCGACCTTCGCTCTGAGCGCGTCACTGCAATATGAGCTAATGGTAACGATGAAACAGATGGTGACACGAACGACTGAGATTAATCTATCCAAGTTGAGGTGTCATTACATTATATATCGCGTTGAGCTGCGGCTCACGTGAGGGGGTAATTACATTTCTTCAACATATTCGTGAGGCAATGAATAATGTTCTCTCTCACGAATGTCACCTCGGAGTTATTCCGAGAAAAACGTTCTAAATCTACGTGTCTTCACGTTTCTTTGCGAGTTAACCGTAATAAAGATTGAGGCTTATTAAGATGTATTTCTTTTTCGTGGAAAGATGAGGGGGAGGAGGTAATATGTTAAATTCTTACCGTACATAATATATTTAAACGAGAAGTCATATAACCTCTTAGTCCCAAACCCACGTCAAAACTCAAAGCGAGTCAAATAAAAATATCAACTTAAAAGTAAAACACTATAATTAAAATGAAGAAATAATAAAAAAGTTACCAATTTTTTTAATAAAATGACAGATTCGTATTAATCCATGTAAAAACATTTTACTGCGATGTATTAAAATTTATACATAGTTTCCTGTACAGCCTTCCTCTCAATAATGGAAATGAATTGGCTTACATTTGGTTGCTTCATTTAATTTTCATCCCGGTATTTAAGTTATAGAACTCTAAGTGTAAACTCACGTAAATCTGTGCATACCTTGTTAGAATTCAGATCTTTGTATTGTCATTTAAAGTATAAATACGTTTAAAATCAGCTAGTATATCAATATTAATATCACTTCCAGTCAATCGATAAAAGTTTAATCGATAGTTGTTTGTTTTTTTCTGTGGGGGGGCTTTACGACTCGTCGACATGTAGGTCATTAGAGCCCTAAAATTCTGTACAGATAGGGAAATTGAAGTTACGCACTAAGGAGAGCCAACATGACTCTCCCCGCGTGTGGGACTCGCCGAATGACTCAACCACAGCCACTAAAAATCCTGAATTACAACATATCAAAACATACATCAAAGCATTGAGGACTAACAATGAGGGGGGACAAAAAATGAGGGGGCGCAAAAAAATGAGGAAAATGAAAGATACCCTAGCCCTAATAGCGTCGGAATCGAAAAGAACAAGAGGTGACCGAGGAAGGTCAGGAAAGAGAAAGGAAGGAGCCTCGCACAAGTAAGTGGAAGTAATGCCAGACTCAGCTCGGGGCCCCGTGTTTGCCAAATATGTACTTACTAGATGTAAGTCCCCTGGGGGCTCGATAGTTTAGATTTAGTTGACACTAAATAACACGTAATATACAGTCATAATATACAATTAAATGTATTATTCATATATGGATTAAATAAATAGAAACAAATATTAGAATGATGTTATACTTATGAGTAAGTTATATTCCGTAAAGCTACAACCCATTTTATTTTCATTTTAAATATTCCATTTAAAGTCAAGAAAGACAATGTATTCTCTTCCAGCCAGCACTCAAGGGAGGAGTATATATCACAAAAGCATACGTGGTTTTCCCCCACCGGAGTTCACGTAGAACCCAACGAATAGTCGCTGAAAGGGTTCATCGTATTACGTCAAAAGGAAGAAATGGCCTTATTCAATAACCCCCTAGCGGACCGCTGGCATGCTCGAGAAGATCCAAAAAGCTTGGGTCGTACTGTGAACACGCGTATCAATTTATACGATCGGTCAACGGCAGCAGGAAAAAAGGGCTCTCTACGGAATGGAATATCGATAGACCCACAACGATGATGCGAACGCGAAATTCGAGTTTCCTTTATCATTCTTGAGATCAGGAGCAAAGGTTGGAGAATTTCATTATGGTTTCGCGTTGAATTCTACTGCCATTTACGCACGAAAGGATACAAGACACTGATTTTTGGGATGCTAACAAAGGTTATGGCAGTCAATGTGGTACAGTTGGAACAGTATCTTCGTGATTTCACGCAGTACATACTGTAGTATTTAATTATTCATTATAAATGATGTACTAGCTCAGTTTCCGCAACATACGCGTCATATTTTTAACACTGTGTCTAAATAGTCTGTCTTAATTCCCTATTGATATCTATCGAAAATGTTTGTTGTATTAATCTTTCAAGAGATTTGTGAATCAAAACATGCATAAAACAATCAACTTGATAACAGAAAAAAGCTAGCCAACAAAATAATCGCAATGTGTTCTCGTTAGTACTAGCCAGGAAAATGAAGAAAGAAAGTTAGCAATACATTAGCCGAGCATCTTCACTATTCTTAATTAATGCTATTTTTTTTACAAATAATATAACTTGTTTCAGTAATGAAGAATGTAAAAAGAATTGACTTCAGTGATTCCTTCAATCACGTGTATTGTTCTTTTGTTTCAAGGTGCTGGAGGTTTTACATTTACTTCTTTCAAAAACACAGAACTTTTAGAATATAGTAGTATAATTAATCTGGGTAGCGTCGATGATAAAAGTGGAAGAATGCTTATACGACGAAGGTAGTGGAATCGATTCAAGCATAAAACATTGATGATTGAAAGAAAGATATAATTCCATATTCCATCCATTCCATCAGATTAGTATGTCCACTTTGCATCATTCTCATTACAAAAACAAGATTGGCGTCAATACGAAAATGAACCAGAAAAGCTGACGGGTATCTGTAGTATTATATCAACCACTGCTGGGCAATGCGAAAGAAAAATATGTTTTGTCACGTAAGCAGACCCTTTTGTTGACAGTTGTTGTGATGATTGGTTCAAAAGATTTAAACATATGAAGAGAAGAATTATATTAAATAATAAATTGAAAAAGTTATCATTTAACAATAAATGTTGAATGTCAAATATGATTCGATACATCAATAAGACCATGCTCTGCAAATAATGGAAGAATTTCTCAACATAAATTCGTAGCTAAAATATGCATAACCCAGTTTCAATTAAACACCTTTGTATGACTATTGTATTTACAAAAGTGAAATCATCGTATTCAATAGTTAGTGAATAGTAAAGTTTGTGAAGCTATAAGAACTACAAACTTACAACGAGTACGATAATTCCCATAAAATGTGCCGTCCCATGTTGTATTGTGCTAAATACATTCTAACGTAGATCTAAAAGCTTCCCCTTTATAAAATATATTTCAACACATTTTATCGTTGACGCTCATTTACCCAAGAAATTTAATGCGAGATAATCATGCAATAACCTAAGCTCTAATTGAGTGTCTTTCATCTCCAAATGCGTGAAAGTAATCTCAAATGTATAACGCCTTCAAACGTTTCTATAACCATAATAACCAAGCTGCATTTCTCATGCCATTCTAATCACATCATCCAATTTATCTTATCTTTATGCACGTGACGCCGAAGGCTGAATTTCCTTTTGATCCTCATTTCTTTGATTTACCTACGTACAGCTCGGTCCGCGTTGTATTTATCAACGCTATACCAGCGTTCCGGTAAGTTCCTCAATTTCCGTCCGTTGTAGGAATGATTAAAACGATTCCGAATTGCCCATTCTCTTTCGAGTCACGCAATCTACTCTGCAAAAGGGTGAGACGCCAATCTTGCAGCGTATCTTCTGTCGGACGGCAATGTCAGATGAGCGGACGTGTATCGCGAGCCCGAGTGCTCCACAATGGACGAAGGTTTCTAATGAACGTTAACTCTTTCTTATTTGAGTGAATAGAAATGTAGGGGTGTGGTTGAATAGACACACGTTTATAGGAATATGTAACCATTCATATGCCATAACCGTGAAGCTATCATCTAATAGACTTAAACCACACTACCCATTTGAGACATAGGACCGATAATTATCTGTACACTACCATAATCATACATGAACTTGTACATAACCATTTTTTTTATTTTTTTTTATTTTATGACTTTCTGGCCAGGTTCAGACCATTTCGCTCTTCCACCTAACCCTTGGACATGGGTAAGGAAATTGGGCAAAAGAGATGTTGCGTTCCCGGGAACTTAATGTACCGAACTGACATTTGTTTGGTGTAGGTGAGGGAAACTCCAGCTGAAAACCTTACCTAGATCGGCCGAGCAGGGTTTGAACCCATGGATTGTGGAAGTGAAGACGCTACCTCTAGACCACCTCTGTCGCTTCCGTGTAAAAAAATAATTTCTTCGTCTAAGTTAAAGCTGAACTAGTAAAATATTAATCCTATCGAAAGTGTGCGAGTGTAAGCTTATCAGGAAACAGTGAATGAACATGAAGAGGTATAATTCCTGGGACGGTCAAAAGGAAAGGTGACTTTATCAGTTGCGCAGAAAAACGATGCCGTATTTATTCGCGTAATGTATTCAATGCAACTCGATGTACGCTGAAAGATGACAATAACAACACGATCGGCGGTTAGACTAGAATTCTCGCCGTCATTCCAACTGCTATCCCCCGGTTCGACCTGATCCTTTTGCACCACCCCAACTCTTCATTCACAATAGGTATAGTGTGTTAGATGACATGTCCCAGTTTCCTCCCTTACCTACTTGTTTCACACCCTCCAGTCCAGTACCGAAACCTGTTCACAAACCACACACTGGTAACCACAGTCGTCCAAAACCATGTAAAGTAGTGCTACTGAGAGATGAAGCCAACATTTCCACGCAGAAATTAAACGTCCGCACACTTATAACAGACGTCATATAACAGACGATATAACAAACGTCATATCATCTGATTCGCACAGTCGCCACATGTCCTACGTTTTGCGTGGATTGCTTCTCAACCAAATTGCTTCTCTCCGGTTTCTTTAAACCAAACGCTCGTTTGGCTGAAGTTATTCGAGAACTGGACACCTACACTAAAAACCTCATAGAGCGGGACACATAAATTATATTAGGTGGACAGAACGATATTAACTTGGGTGGTCATTTCAACGTGTCTGAACATCTACAAAAGACAAAAACGTCCTCTCAGCACACAAACATAGTTCTCTCTACTCTATCTCAACGCTTGAACGTTCCACAAATAAAACAAGAAATTAACCAGGCACGTTCCACAAATAAACCAAGAAATTAATCTCCTTAAAACATCACCTGGCAGACACAAAAATCAATTTTTTTGATTTGCAACCACACCTGACTGCCAATGACCTAACCCAGCTCGGTTTACACCTGAGACCGTCTGGAAAATACCACTTCCGTCCTCTCCTAGCTTCACATCTGACCTCACATTTTCATCTTCCACCTTCAACCACTCCTACGCCTCCTCTTCCACCTCCCTCTGCTCCTACCTCATTATCACCCCCTCCCCTTCCCATAGCCATACCCATTTCTTCTCCTGTCCCTGATATTCCTCCTCCTTCCTCATCTCACTCGCCCTCATCTATTCCTCCATCCATATCTCCTGCCGCCCCCATACACAGTTACAACTTGCGCTCAAGAGTATGATGTGGTACTGGAAGGTGACAATCGCGTAGGGTGCAGCGTGCAAGCTTGATCCGGAACTAGAAGCTGTACCAAATTCATATTCCCCTCCACAATCTAACTTCGATTCAATTTCTAGAGAATCACAAACACTTTGCGAAAGTAAAATAATTGTATTTCATCATAATGTCCAATCCCTTTCAAACAAATTGACAGACATTGAAATTCTTGTACACGAAAATCCATCCTATTTGCTATGTCTCAAAGAACATTGGCTTTCAACTAACAACATCAATGATACTTATATTTCTAATTATTATTCGGCAAGTTCTTACAGTCAACAAAATTTTAAGGGAAAACTTCCCCACGGACGTAAGTGTACCTACGTTCGTAATGATATTTCATCTTCTCAAATGTCAGACTACGAGAACTTCTGCGTTGATAATGTGTTCGAATTTTCTGCAGTTAATTTGACCGACATAGGTACTATTGTTTTGTGTATTTATAGACCTCCTCAATCAAATCTTGACATATTTTTTCCGAATGTTGAGATTATTTTAAAACGTATTACACGTAAATCCAAACAATGTATCGTTATATGTGGAGATTTCAACATAGATATCCTGAGTGCTTCCGACTACGCAAATTCACCCATTCAAGATTCACCCATAAATCGATTCAAGAATTTTATTGACTCCTTCAACCTTGTAACTACGATAAACGACCCCACTCGCCTCTCCGGTTTATCTCAAACATCGCTAGATCAGATTATAGTCAACAATGAAATCTCGTATATGTAAAAACTTCTGGGCTATCGAGCCGTGGTCCATATGGATTGTTCTTCACAGACCTTTCGTAATCTTCAGTGTGGAACCTTCCTTGAGCGCAGGCCTTTCCTCAGCGGCGACCCAACAGCTACTAATGTGGGGAGTGGAGACTCAGTGCTATTTACACAGTGTGAAAGGGCGGGAAGCGGGAGCGTGCTTCTTTCTCATTGGTTGGAAGGTAATCGATTTTGGAGATTTTTTATTAACAGGTTTTGGATTTAAGTTACGAAGCACGGGGTATCTGGCACTATTGATCTTTAGATTTTCCTCTTTTCTATTGACGTTATTCTGGTGCTTATGTGTTTCTATTGCTTCCCGGTGAGATCTAGTATGTTACTGCAATGTGGAAGCAATTTTTACAGTTTCACGAAATTGAATGTCGTGTCCCTCCTCCCAAGCATTTTCAGCAACCACTGACTTGTCTTCCTGTCTGAGTCTGCAGTATCTGGGATGTTCTGTAAGCCGAGTATTAACATTGCGCTTTGTGGAACCAATATACACACCACCACATTAACAAGGGATCCGGTATATGCCTCCACTGGCGAGGGGATCTCGTGTTTCCTTGATGGGACGGAGAACGCTGTGAATCTCGTTAATAGGTTTCTTTAACAGTTTACTGATGCGGTCCCTGACTTATCACTTAAACATGGCACTACAATCCAATGGGTATTCACAGCGAGAGATAAATAGGACTCTCAAATCTATCAAAACGACTGTGATCAATTCAAACACTGAAAATCTGACTGGGCATTGCTCACTTGCCCTACTAAGTCTGGGACCTTATCAGTAAACTGTTAAAGAAACACAAAGTCAAGACCATTAAAATCATACAAATAATTTGCTTGAGGAAAATTGGAAAGATGTTTACAATTGCTAAAACTTCGACGACAAATCCAATGTATTTATTTAAACATTCCAAAACATGAAAACTGTAGCTTTCCAATAAAACGCAAATTAATTAACACAAAGAAATACAATAGATGAATTATCCGAGGGATAAGAATTTCTTCCAAAAACAAACGCCGTTTATATTATCTTTCAAAACTCTATATCCAACCACCCGAATTCCATTATTTACGCAAATATAAAACTATTCTCCGAAAAGTAGACTAAGCAGCTAAATTTATGGAAAATGACAGGAAAATGATATAAAATCGAACAACCAGACCAAAACCATGTGAAATATTGTTGAAAATTACACGTCACCTGAAAATCGCGAAGAAAACATTACCCTACTAAACGATGGCAAAATCGTATCAAATCCACTTGACATCGCAAATTCGTTTAATTCTTATTTCTCAGAAGTAGATAAAATAACTAATTCAATATCTCAAAACCAATGTCCTCCGAATATATCGTGAAATCATGACAATCATCAGTTCATTAAAAAACAAATTTTCAACAGATATAGATGATATACTCGAATTTATTGTAAAATTTTCGTCCCACGTTATATTAAATCCACTCATAAACATATTTAATAGTTCTTTATTGGAAGGGGTGTTTCCTAACACATTGAAGAGAGCTAAAGTGAAACCTTTATACATGAAAGGAAACAAACAAAATGTTGGTAATTATCGATCAATTTCTCGACTACCCACTTCTTCAAAAATCCTACAAAAATTGTTCTTTAAGTGTCTTCTAGATTTTCTGTCAAAAAATAACATTCTCTCTAACGATTTCTGAAATTCTTTTCCACCTCCCGCGCCATATTTTCTTTCTTAAATGAAAACTCTCTTGACCAAAGAGAATATCCTAAGTGTTTTTTTCCTGATTTATCTAAAGCATTAGATGTCACTTATCACGAAATTCTTCTTCCAAAATTACAATCTTTGGGTATTCGTGGACTAGCGCTTCAGTGACTGTCTTACTATTTAAAAGATAGATATCAACAGGTTGAAATATCGTTTACTAAAAATAATGTACTTCAGCATTGCCTTTCTGAAACAAAGCCACTAATTCGCGGAGTTCCCCAAGGTTCAGTTCTCGGCCCTATACTCCTTTTGTTGTACGTGAACGACATGTCGTCTTTCACATCAGATTGCAAAATGGTTCTTTTAGCCGATGACGCTAATCTACTATGTAAACACGCCAATACTCAAAACGTTTTGTCTATCTTCTCGGCTTGGTTCCATGCAAATCACATCATTGTAAACACTGATAACAGTGTATATGTCACTTCACAATAGTATCACAAAATCTTTACCCCAAATTTCTCGGAACACAATTAAAAACTGTTTCTAATACAAAGTTTTTAGGTCTTCATACTCAAGACAATCTCAAATGGAATTGTCACGTTCACAACCTTAATTCTAAGTTAAGTAAATTGTGTTACGCATTATGAATATTGTTAGTCCACATATTTCCCGTCGCGAACATTTTGAAAATGTTTACTCCCATTTACGATACGGTGTTTTATTCTGGAGCAATTGCGGGCAGAGCGTCCTAACTTTCAGAATTCAAAAGAGGATTGTTCGGATAATTTGTAAATTTCACCCCCGAATCACTTTGAAACCTTTTTAAGGGAATTAAATATTTTAACACTTCCCTGCATTTATATTTATGAAACTGTCGTGTTTGTAAAGACCGAATTATTGAAGCGCCACCCTTGTTTCATACAAAATATTCATGTTCACGAACACAAGACTCGCAATAGTAGTAATATTCATCGTCCTAGAGTGTCAACCGCGCTTTGCCAAAAAGGACCTTATCATTCGGGAATCGTTCTATATAATTCCCTGCCCAAAAATATAAAAGATATTATTAAATAGAATCTCTTCAAATCCGCGGTTATAAACTACCTCTTGCACCAGTGCTTCTACAATGTAAATGAATTTATTGATTTTAATAAAAATTAAAACCATCTTTATCACGCCATTGTTGCAGTACTTTCAAAATATCTGACAACAATTTCAAAACTATTTTCCTCCCTTCTAGTATATTGTTTTATTATTCATATAAATTTAGTTGTATATGTACTCAACTCTGGCACGGTTCTATATCCCCATACTGGCCCGGGTGTTTCTCCGGTTTTCCTTCGGGTAGAGGCAGATTTTTCATAAAGACTCGCTAGGCTCTTGCCTAGGGACGGCATCAATTGAAATAATTATTTATTTAATAGTTACGAATTATCAACAATACTTTCCGAATTATTTATAGCTTGATAATAAAATTTTTCTGTGTGTGCTTGTGAAATGACTTTTCGTGTTTTATTAAATACAATATTTGTTGGTATTTGTTAATACTATAACACGTCTCGAACTATTTTTTATCGTTAGAAGTATATTGGAATATTAAATCCGCCTTTGCCTTTGGACCCTTGATCGGAATTGATGGGGTGGACACCCAACGTCAAATTTTTGTTCATAAATTTTTTTTAAAGAAATTTTTCGATAAGAGTTGCAGTATTCCTGTGTTGCATTATAATACGTAGTTACCCGTTTTTTAGTTTTTTATCTCAAATATTTTTTTTCTTTATGGCTTAAAATATGGTTTATTGACTGTACAGACAATTTTGGGTTGAATTTTCTATACAATAAGGGAGGTGTTTGGTTTCGAAAGACCATATTGTTTAGACAAATTAAAGAAATGAGGGAGGTAGATGAGGTGTGTTTGTACCATGAATTGCCCGCAATCAATTTAATGTCATAAAACATGGAGGTTGAAATAATGAAAATACAAAACTGAGATTCAGGTGCCACGATCCAGCTTTCTTCAAAGACCCAGCTCAGATGGCGTGGGTTGATGTCGAGGTGACGTGCGACGCTTGCCGGTCCGTGGCTTGCGACGTGAGGTGATGTCGAGTTGAGGTTGAATTGCTGAGTGCTTATCACGCGGCGTTTCAACGGCGCGTCGATGCCCTCAGTAGATAATATTCAAGTTGAGAATAATTCCTCCACCTGTCACCTGGTACAAACTGAAGGAGAAATGGCCGGCTGGCTTGCCGAATGAAGAGAAATCATAGGTGATATTGACTTCCCGGACGCGTTTGGCAGAGCGAGAGTCAGAGCTCACATGTTGGCAGAGCGAGTGAGCCATGTGGGGGACTTCACATTCATGTGTGATAGAATTTCTACCTGTTCACTTCTCAATTTTTAGGAATACCAGAAGATTCGGGAAAACACAGACTAATGCTTGCTTTGATAATTTGAATGTACTAGATTTAGCTTTCCCTTATACCTTGACACCTTCTAGAAATAAGACCTCAACAACCAATTATTGTGTGAACACCTCATATAGCTACGGTTTAAAAAGGGAAATCAAGTGAAGTGTAAAGTTGGAGTGCTGAAAGGTCTTCGTTGTAAGTGCACGTAACAAAACCATGAATCTTCTCTGAAAAACGTATTTTATGATTAGATTAAGACGACAATTCTTTTCAGACATCACATCTGTGCTGTGGGGGCATTTAGGTTGCAATAAAGATTCTGAAAGCGAAGGAAAAAATGTAAATGATGGCAATTCGAGGTTACATTGTAAAAACATTACCAGCTAATATACAGAATAAAAATACGACAGTTAATATTACAGAAGCGCCACCGTCAAATGTTATATTTCCTCCGAACAAAACCGTAATTTAGACACAAGGTTTTCCCTCTTATTATTGTGTAAAAAATGTATTATAGGACCAGAAAGCAGAAAAGTTTACAAATAGAAAAATAAAGAACAACATGAAAAAAATTGATGCATTCATCAGTTTACTCATAACAGCTAGACACTTGAAATGCTGTAATTTAAGCCGAATGGAATCTTAAAGACGCTCCCTTACAATGGGTTAAAAACGACTTTTCGGAACCACTGATCAGAGATGCTTTCTATGTAAACATAAAAAAAACACAATGCGAAAATAAGTTATTGATAAGAACAAGAGATTAAAGATTCTTTTGGGTATCTCAAGGTAGATATAGTGACCTTGAACGAAAATTTTATAAAATATTCATTTAAATTATTTGTTAATATATAAACAATTTGTCATAAACAAACTAAAATTATATTGAAACACTAATGGACAAAATATTACAATTAAAGTACCCAAAGGTTCTCGAATACATATGTTGCATTGGAGTCCGACAGACATCCGTCACGCCAATTAATTTGCGAAAAAAGTCGAGCTCTCTAGGATTAAACTTGGGGTGAAAATGCATTAAGGGAATCCTCTTCTTACATGCATGCATTTTTCTTCCAAGAACTCATGGAGGGGTAGAGGGTGGAGAGGGATGGACACTCCCTTAATACGAATAGTTAGGTAACAGATACGAAATTTTGAATAAACTATGTTGTGTACACCTATTGACATCAAATGTATGGTTTCCTGAAATTATGTTAACGATTTTCGCTTATAAATTCAATATTTTGGAATAAGGTGAAATATTTCAAGGAGTGGCTACCATAGGATTACTTCGAGTGGTGGGAAAACACTTGAGCAGTTTAGCTAAGCCAATAAGACACCCTCGTCAGCAGTATCAGTACTCATACCTCATTAGGAATGAAGTAACTGCAGTTGGGGGTGGTTTTCGAAGATGGTTGATTTTTTCATCTTGGAGCAAACTAAATTGAATCTGTTCTCCTAAAATAAGTCCTTAAAACAGTTATTTTCTTGGTGATATACTCCCCCCCTTCGCACTCCTAAGATCGCCTAGCGCGAAGGAAATTGTAGTGAAAACTGCCACAAGGGAAGTCTAAAATCAACATGTGGAGATATCTTAAAGCAAAATTTTACGCGGCTTTATCTCAAAACATGGAAGTTATGGATACATGAAGTTCGCCGCTAATTTTTCCTTGCAATGTAATAAGGGTGTATTTTTTTTATTTTTTCAGTCGTATAAAGTGCCGAGTATATATAAAATTGTGTTAGCTAAAAATTAAGCTAATTTTTATTACAATATACGAGCATTTAACACCCTAAAAGCGTAAAAGGACTTATTGTTTTTATACTCGTAATAATAATGATTTTTTAATACCAAAATTGATGAATAGTTGTTATGAAGCTTCCTGTTTTTGTCGTTGTTTTATTTCATTCCAGACTTTTCTCAAAATTTAGACGGATTTAAATGGATTGACTTTCCCAATATTAAAGAATGTGTTGAGTTGGTTGTACACGTTTCTCGACCTAGATCTCGTTATCGGCACATGCATCGGTTTTATTAACACGGTAGGTTCTGGTTAAGAGCACGCAACTGGCTTGATTTGTGTCCAGCAAAGAAAAAACACGAGTTTTGAATTGAAAATCGAACATTACATGTTTTTAGCTTTATATTGACTGTACTACCTTGAACGAAAGGGAGCAATATTATTGCTAGTCATTATTTTCAATGTTTTAAAATTCAGCCTATAATTTCCCCTTTACTTCAGAAAACCTGGAGGGGGGATAAAGTGAGAAAATATTGTGAGAGAGAAGGTATTCAGCTCGTAAGTTACATGATAGAAAATTTTAGTAGCCGAAATCTAACGGTCTTTGACACAGGAAGGATCATTATGTGAGAGAGACCACCCTGCGACCAAATAAACAATGATAACCAGAATATAACAAGTTCCGGTTTTAAACCGACTTTAAGACGCCTCGGAATCAGTCGGAACGTAATATATGAAGTAAAATCTTATGATACGTTGAGAACAGCTTAAGCTCTCAGACTGAATACTATAATCTGTAAGGAGCAAAGATGGAAGATGCAGTTGTGTAATGTGTGCTAGTGTAATAAGTAATGTGTTATAGTAATGTGTAATAAGTATCTTCGTCATAATATAGTGAGCCATAATGCAAGATGAACACAAGAAAGAGAGCAGAACATCTCAAGAGGACCAAAACACTGATTGAAACTTTGTGAACTATAAAATAACAAAATGTCGAACAAATATTAAACACCGAAATATAATAGTGATACACGTAAATTATTCAGTTATCGTAATGGGACCAAGTAATATGGAAGGAGGTTTCCTGAACGACTTGAAGGTGAATTTTGGAAGCGAATGGTACACAAATTTATATTTACAATTTCATTCTTGTTACATCAATGTTTATTTGGTCGCAGGGTGGTCTCTCAATCACGTGAATGTAAACACCTGAAGAAGGCCAAAATTGTGATTATATTTTCTTTGAATGTCTTTAAAATTTAAGAACACAAGTTGGGTATCCTTGAATTTTTGAAGCTGTGCACATAAAAAAGTTGTACATCATAGAAATAATGTTTAATTTGAAAATAAAGTCATGAATATCGTATGCATAATATTTTCTTCAAATCTAAACTTTGTGAAATATACATATAATTAATTTTTCCTTCAATAACCGATTATTTTGGATGGCTCTTGCACACCATATATATTTTTGCTCTCACGAATATGGCTATCTACATTGTGGCCACTGCGTTTGTATACAGATGAATAGAGGACAAACGTCAGGGAATGACGCTCAGCAAAAGGAACATGAAAATTAATATAAACATTTCTCATTAATTTATTTATTTATTTTATATATTTTGGTGAGGTTCAGGCTATGAGGCCTGTTCCATCTAACCGTTGGACTTGGGAGAGCGAATTGGAAAGGAAAGATGTTGGGTTGCAGGAGAACTTATGATACCGAACCGACATTTATGTTAAGTGAGAGAAACTCCAGAGTAGCCTCACCACGTTCGGCCGAGCAAGGTTTGAATCCTGGCTCTGCCGCTCAGTGAGATCGTGGAAGCGAAGGTGCTACCACTACACCACCGCTGTCGGTGTTCCGAAAATGGACGGTGAGGTCTTAAGAGAGTAATTAGTACTTGTACATTACATGGTATTATTTTGTGTGTGTTCAGTTGTATCTAAAGACTATCTACAGACGTAAATTTCCTTCATTTTCACGTGGGAACATCTGAAAAGTGTTATGTATGCTAAACCATTTGCTGATGTGCAAACACTCGACAACATATATGTGTGGTTATGCTTTTTTGCTACAGCCTGGTACATTAGAAAGACTGAGACAATCCATGATGCAATGTGTGAACACGTGCTCTGCAACCAAATGTGGTCACTTTGAACATCTTTCGTAACTAATTCAATTAATTCAATGTACTGTGCAATGTAATATACCAGATCAAATCACTTTATTGAGATCTACGCGTCCATTTCCCGAAATATGTTGATATTAATGGAGTACTATCTTGAGGAATAGGTCAAAAGACAAGAGACTACATAACTCGCCTACAATTGATATAGACGTTTTTGAAATAATGTAACAAGTCATGAGGATGGATACAATATATCCTAAATGTTAGCGAATTAGGTAGTGTTAATTTTTCTGTTGACCTATTTCTCAAAATTGTACTCCTGTAATACTAAGTGGTCAAGAATTCTAAAATGTTATTAGTTTTATGTTCCTATTCTATCATGAATCTACCCCTGAATTCCCCTACTTAATATTCACTCTGTATAACTATTTGATCGAAGTTACCTCGAGTAATTTTCTCACCCACTGTTGTAATCTTATCTGTAATTGTATCCCGTAAATGTTACCTCGGCAAAGCACAAGACGTGTGCCCAGCGTAAGAAGTAAGAGGTCGGTGATAAGTAAACATTCTAAATGGTTTATATTTGAAACGATGAAAACAAAGTGTCTCCCTTCGGGAAGCTATATCCCTGTTCTCGTATTGAGTATTCCACACCTAGTCTCACTAACTGCTTATACAGTGGGTTACGACTCCGCCTCGCCAGGCGTCCGACCGTTGCGAGTTCGTGAGGCGATAAAGCGCTACTCCGTCGATTCCGGCCCGAGGCAAAGCACGCGCTACAGAGAGCGTACGCCCGATCTCTCGCATCACTATTCCCAGTCTCTTTCGCATACGCTCACATGGATAATTGCATCGCCAAAGGCTACTCGCACACCGCGTCCTCTTTGGCCTCTTTATCGTAATCATCCAACCCCATTTCTGATTATTTTCTTTCATTTCCTCCATTAAAGAGTTTGTTCTAGTTTCCATATGCGCAATACGTTCACCGACTTTCACACTATTCATCCAGTCTCTATCAACAGCTCTTTTCTTAAACATTCAATCCCTTCTCTAAAGCGACGAGGGATTAAGTTTTATTTATTTTATTACTAGCTGACTGAACCCGGCGTTGCCCAGAAGAGTCAATTGGATAGAAATTTGTTTTCATACATTTATATCCTTCTATTTCAATGCTTGAGGGTACGCGATATTTTTAGTTTAATGGGATCTTCTTCGTTTCAATGAGTATACAAAAAATAAAGTTTTTCAAACCGATCGAGCCTCAATTCTCTACTCAACAATGAAAAAACTTGCGAGTAAATGAAACGCAACAATAGATACTTTTAAAAGACACATGAATAAATGAAAACAATTCGACTCCCTGCACTAACTAAAGAGTAAAATAAATAAAAATCCAAAATCCTGTTTCTTAGCAAATTTGACGTACAAAAATCAAATTGATATATCAATCAGTGCGTGAGTTACATCGAGAGAGAAAAATGAGACACTTTATAGTCATCTTGTGGCGATATTCAGACCATGTCCTACTCGTAAATTGGGGGTTGAAAATAGGAAGGAGTGGTGTTGGATTACCAGGAAACTAGCGGTACAGAAATGATATTGTTCTGGAGTAGGTATTGTTCTGGAGGGAAACCCCAGTTGAAAACTACATCTACTTCTGCAGAGCGAGGATCGAACCCTCACTCTTCCCCTCAACGGTATGGTGACAGGAATATCGATACCACTACAGAATCGCCGTCTCTTGCGGATCTCTGTCTCCAGCTTGTCTCTTGCTAATGTGATATCGAATTCTCTACATACAGAACAAATTAAAGTACGAATAAAAAGTACTCATGACGTATTCATTATAATAGGGAAAGCAAAATGTTTCTTTTCAATGACTCTTTATTTGTACACTGTTCCAAATATAAGTTATTTTCTTTATTCACTGACACGCTAATCATTTTAGGAAACAAATATAATATGAATTTGGAATCCAAAACTTAGAATACGTATTGATACTCCACAAATCTCATTCCATTAGAAATGACGCACCAAGTTTATCTTCGGTCATGATAAATAAATAAATAAATAAATAAATTTATTGTCAAAAAACAGTACAAACTGCGTATGACCATGTGGAGGACAATAAACTAATTTACTCTCCGGAAGCAAGCAAGGGACCATCCCATCAATTCCGATCAAGGGCCCTAAGACAGAGGCGGATTCAAAAATTTCAGCAAAAGTTCCTAGATAAGATAAAAAGTTAACTGCGAGTTATAATACTAATAGAATGTCAATATGTTTGTAATTTTACGCAAAAAATTACATGTACAAGTTATTATCGAACAATAGATTATTCTGAGTATAGTGTTTAAAAATCATAAGAGTTGAAAGAAAAAAAAACCCACTAAATTCACGATTTATTGTGATTATTACTCCGAGTACCGATACACATATTATTACATACGTGTCGTATGTAACAGTAAGTTCAATCTACCCCTTGAAATTTTTGCAACGCTTGTCAAAAGAAAATTAGTGTTTGTGCTGAATGAATAACGTATTTTTTCAGTGATTGAACTCAATTACATTATCATCTTGACATAAATTTGTATCATCTACATTATTAAAACTACGACTTTATTTACGATATATGAGTGAAATTTGGAATCCATACCAAAATACATTCGTCTACAGTGGAGGTATGTCGTCAACTCCGTTCCCTTGTGACCTTTCTATCCCTTGCTTGACACAATAGTAAAGAAAAGACCGAGCTCCATAACAGTGTGATTCCCTTAAGGTGTCCCTGATGCAGATACGACGTAGGAAAAACCACGCATTTCCGTCGCACAGGGAGGAAACGACGGGTGAAAGGGAATACGTGAGCTCACTTTTCCATTCGGATCTCACCCTGCGGCATTCGGCGTTCACGAATGAAGTTTTCGATCCTCCTCCTCCTCCTCTTCCTCCTTCCCCCCACACACCCCTTCTATTCCGCGCGGATGGAGAATCTTTCTCGCGTAAAGGCTCTTCCCGGGAATAGAACGTGTTACTACTCAAGGTCGTGGTATCTCCCGTTCTCGTTGTGTTCGAACTTGGGCAGAGGCTTTCTCTGACTTTGTGTGTCTTACGAGTTCCTGTTGACGTACGGAAACTAATTTTGTGATGGAATTGGGAGAAAGTGACGAAATAACACGATTTAGAGCACATCATAAAATGTATCTAATGGCAGTAAGATATTAACTGACGTAAAAAAACAAAATTATTTTCAATCCTTAAAACAAATGTTTTTATATTTACTAAAACCATTTGATTTACGATTATTAAAATTATTTGCAAACGTTTAGACAAAGTTTCTCTAATAAAATTGCGAGGTGCAGTAATCAAAATTCGCTTCTGGAATCAATAGTTCAAAATACCAAACATTGTTTAATTCTACAATTATTTATGTATAAATTGCAGTGAAAGAATCAACGTTTTATTGTATGATAAATAAAATGGTATTTTTATATTCTCAAGTCCTTGTAAAATTGCGAAGAGTGAAAATTTCATTTTTAACGCGAAATAAATAAAAAGTCTCTCTTGTAGAAATCAAGAATATTTCTGTATTACATGGGCGTACAAAATTTGTTTTGGAGGAAATACATTTTGTGAGCAATCTAACAAATGGAAATATGTCACCCTAAATAACCTTTTTCCCACTTTCAAAAAGAAAGCTGCATAGCACGGGTTCGTAGTAAATTACGGTTTTGTGATAATTCAGATAGCAATCTCTGAAACAAAACTTTCGTAACGTGTGTGCTAACTCCGTGGTATTTCCATGACAGCATGCAATCGCGGTGAGAAAATGAACCAAGCCTAATTCCTATTGATATTTCTGATGAATGCTTCAAATTACTACCTCTAAATGCCTCAAGTTATTTTTAATCAATCATTTTTTTTTCATGCAGTTTTTTACTTTTCATATTCTAACATATGAGATTAAAACAGTAATAGTATCTTAGTATAGTAAATTTCAAGGCCTTTCTTTTTTATTCTCTATAGAAACAAGCCTCAGAACCATAAGAATAGCTCATATTGAAATATTTAGAAGCTCATGTTACACGGGAACAGATTTGCTTGAAGTAAACCAATGCGCTGTGTAAAAATTTGGTTTTCTTGTAATCAGTCGGTAGTTACATGTTTAAAATTATGATTTATAAATTTGAATTATATTTTCTTTTGGTTGATTTTATGTTCACATATTGTTACCGTTGGTGATAACAAATATTCGCTTGTTTGTTTGTTTTTTCATAGAAATTGTTAACAGAAAATACTCTTAGATCATGACTGATATCAGGAAAATGTTAGAACATTATTAAAGAACAACCGTTTAATTTTTATTAAACTTTTGTATACATTGTTCATCACTTTCATTTTGGAACATTTCGACAAGAATATTTACTAATACAATATTCCGAAGATTCTAATACTACCTTTTGCTTGGGTAACTCCGGTAAATATTTTACCAGAGACGTATATCATCCAACGTTTCTTTTGATTCTTAAGCCAAAGCTAAATCTAACGGTTCTTTGCATTTGAAGCTCTCAATATCAAAGGGTATACACAATACAGAAACGCAACTCGTGACAGTAAACATTAAGAAGTCTCAACCAGTAGGTCTAATGGTAGTCTTGAGAACATCCCTAGTTTGAGTACCGAAGTTGGAAAAGCCCGGAAGCGAAGGCGGAAGTTTAATCACAAAGTCGACAAAAGGGAAAGCGAACACTCCTTGTTATCTTTGAACAGGATCCTGGCCCAGGTTTTTCCTATTCTGGTCCGTGTTTTTCTCCGGTTTTCCTTCGCATAGAGGAGGATTTTATGTACAGGTTCACTAGGCTCTTGCATAGTTGCGGCAGTCTATTGCAAAAATTAAATCTCGAATTTAGAGCTATTCTAATAGCTACGATTTACAAATAATATATTCCAAATAATCTGTAGTTCGAAAATAATACGTACTTGAGAACTATCTTATTTATTTTCTTAAATACAACCTCTTTTATTCTGTGGATATTATATATGTAGCTAACTTTTTATTGTTGTGTTGCTGAAATTTTCAATCCGCCTCTGCCTTAGGGCTTTGATCGGAATTGATGGGATGGTCCCTTGCTTGCTTCCGGAGTGTGAATTACTTTATTTTCCTCCAAGTGGTCATACGCAGTTTGTAACTGCTTTATTGACAATCAATTTATTTGAAAGATAAGACAATAATGTCATCAAAAAAATAAAAATAGTTTTCACACTTAAGTTAAATGATAAGATACTTTATATTCTTTCGCAATGGGAGAGACACCTTATGTCTGTGTATTTTGTACTGTTATTTTTAGAACGCTTAAAAGCATACGCTCCCATATTTTTTTGAACAAAAAATTAACACAAATAAATTAACTTCTACAAGCAAATGTAGCAAATATAAGTTTTATAAATTTTATACCTGCATGTGAAAGGATTTTAGTGCAATCATATATCAAAAAATAAATGTTAAACCTAGTAGGAGACGTTTCTAAAAACATTCTTAATACTTAGATTCGCAGGTATAAATTACAACGCTATGAGTAAACAACGCTCACAATGATTCATCTTGTCTGGCTTCGTAAACGGGCTACAGGTATTAGGAAAGGAATGGGAACCATCTAATTGTTTAGTCCGTAATTATTCTTGGTAGTGAGTAAATGGAGAAAAGAGAAAACAATTGAAATGGATATGCAGACTTTGCGCTGCCTGAAAACTTTGCGTTTGCTTATCAACGATTGGGATAATGGGCTGGTATTAAAAGCTAATATTTCTTCGCTGAACCTAAAATTAACATTCAAGTAAATTAGGAAATAATTTTTTTCAGAATACAAATTAGGAGAAAGTTTTCCGAAATATATAATAAAATTTTGACATTGAATCGAGAAGTCCAACTGATAATTTTCTCTTTTGTTTCCTTTCTTTTCTTTTTCAATTAAACAAATTGCAATCAAAGTTTGACAATATAAAAAATAAAGAGTAAAATAATTTAAATTAATTAAATTTAAATTAAATAATGATATGGAAAATAATACTGGAATTATCGAAGGATAATAATATTATATAAAAAAGAAAAATTCAATAATTATATAAATAAGATTTGAAGACACAATACATGCATTATGGTTACAATGTTCACCATGCAATATATACATTGTACACAAATTTTTGTGACGATATATTTTGGAAAGCAACCCTGGAACCAAAGTCTCAAGGTATATAAAAACTAACTTAATGTAGAAGAGGAAATATTAAGGTGGATGAAGTAGATGCGCTCCGTAGGATGAAAAGCCATTTAATGAGACGTATGACATTTGCATAATTACCATTTCAGTTTCGTAGCTGAGAGGCATAAGGAAGTCCAAATGTCCCTCCATCTTGTTAGCTTCATAAGATTACAAGTTGAACAAAAGTCATGGGAAGTAGTGTACTGCAATGAATACAATACATACCTAACTAACATTAGAATTTTTTCATTGTTCATCAAATAAAAAGAGTAGAGAATATCTTTATTTCCAAAGGGGATATTTTGAACTTACATCCGTGTGATTCTCTGGACCTGAAATTTTTATCATGTAATGTGAATACATTAATGTAAAAAAGTGATCGAATTAAACAGAAGGAAGTCGGATAATTTCCTCCTTCTGACTTTTTATTCTCCACTTCTACATCTTACGTTTATTCCCAGTCAGGGAAAAACAAATTCCTCCTCTCGTAATCGTCAATAATAATTGTCATAAATAAGCTTTAATTTCAATGAATATGCCAACAATTTTCATGGAATTTACGTACTACATCATTATAATAAGACACTCTAGAAATCATTATTATAAGAGAAATAAATCGAATCATGTTAGACACGTTTATGATAGCTATAGTGCACATAGAATATCAGAATTAACACAAAATTACAAAAAAGTATGAGGTCCTTTCAACCGCCGCTCCTTGAATCTGATGATATTTTATTGACAATTTTGTTAAGTACTTTATCGAAATATGAAATGACAAACTTCAAAAGTTTTCCCTCCCACTTCATTTTCTTTCATTCCAACACTGATGTAAATACACGTTTATACATAAAGATAAGAAAGATAGCAAGAGCCAAAACGGTTTTTAAATTAATATTAACCAAAGTCGTAACAGTTCAGGAAACTAATTTCCTTTTTTTTTCGACAGCGTGGAAAGTTATATTTGCTACTTCGTCATACTTGATGGCGCTTTCATCGGCTGAATCCACGTTCGTGTATCAGAAGGTGAGGTCTCTCTTGACAACTCATAACTTTGGCCAGAAGGTCCTGACCCAGTATCAGAATACCTCGCGTTAATCACTTATTGCGCCATTAATATCAACTGAAGAAATATCAAATTAAGGCATCAGAAATTAAAAGAATCAATTAGTTTCTTCGTAGAAAAAAGAGGGTTATGAAATCATTGCGGATGTGACGTTTCTGCCAAGCCCCTTTCAAGATATTCTGGGGAACGTATATTTCATATTCCGAATCGGATGTCCCCGAATAACCAGGATGGCGCATTTCTGTTCAGCGACGTAAATAGCCGGTAGAGTACGGTCGCATGCGATCGCCAAAGAGTTTGCAGAGGGTTTCGGGAGGACTCCCTCATACTCACTTCCGGTCGCCGACCTGCTCGTGTGCCGGAAACTGAACTATGTACACAGGACGCAGTAAATGTATGGAAACTACGAAAGCTTCTCATATGTGACAGTATATTCATTGAAGAAGAAAATAAATTTTGACTTTACACAACGAGTTACACTAAGTAATTGAACCAATTATCACGCGCAATTATTTCTACTGGTAAAAAATTTGTTAATCAAAAGTGCAGTATTACATTTCAGCGGCCTACGTCTTCATTTGTAACGTGCTACGGATAATAAGAGTCGTACCCAGTCATATCGTATTCTCGCTTTTGTCGAGCTTCTCCTCTGGTTCCGTAACTTTTGCCATGATTTCCTGCGTAAAATATCGCAAATATCGATTACGCATACATCGAATTCCCGCCTACTTCTGGCTCCTCTCGGTCAGTTCCCTTCCACATTCGGGGAACCCTACCAATTTGTCAGTAGATTACTAAAGTTACGAAATACTAATTGTTATACCTTCGACTCATTTATTGATCGCTTGTGTGAACTTTTATTTAAAAAGAGATACACATATTGCGGAACACACAATTGAAACTAAACATAAAATACTCAACTTTTAACAACATTAGCGCATAGTAACTAATAGAGGCTAATGTAGAAGAACCTAACAGTTCTTGAAAAATTGATAGTGTAAACGGTGATAACCTCAGTGTATTAAATATCGTTAAGAGACCTTGAGAATCAAACTGTAACTCTGTCAAGTAATACACAAAAAGTCCCCTTNTATATATATATATATATATATATATTGTAGAAAATTAATCGAATATAGGAAAATATAATTGAAACCTTTAATTAAATAGTACAATCTATTAAAGTAAGCTCTCAAAAATATTCTACCCCATACCACAGCTTGTCAAAATGTATTCAATCCTCTTTTACTTTAAATCACCACGTTTGAGCAATATTTATCGAAAACTCATTCCCCGCATAAAGCGAATTCTCGGTTGAAACGAACTTCCTTCCTACTCCTCCTGAGTGTGACTCGCGTGTTTGCTAACAGTCAACGTAAGACCTTTGATTTTTTTTTCACAATTTTTAAATCATCGATTTTCCGATTTTAAAATATTCGGTAACATGTCTTTATACAGGTACAAGTAAGTGGAATATTTCCACACAATAACAATTTGGGTTTTTGAAAGGATAACTAGATCGTCAGCGAATAATAATCCTGGTATTGGTCTATAGTTTTCTCCTATTGTGGGAGCATCAGAATTAATAATTAATATTACGTAACTCATCAATGAGTCCATCTATGAATAATATGAAGAGAAGTGGAGAAAATACACAACCCTGCTCGACCCTTTGATTTACTAAGAAAATATTTGTGACGGTGCCATCATAAAGACGGACACATGCACTCTCAGTACCATATATGGATTTTAACATAGTCGATACGCCCTTTTCTCTTATTGTAGTCCAAAGTATATTCCTATTTACCATGTCAAAAGCTTTTTCGAAATCAACATAAGCGCAATATAGTTTTCCTCTTTTAATGGCTGTTGCCCGTACCGCGAGAGAGGTAAGTATAAAAATATTGTCTATTGTGCTATTATTTGTTCTGAATCCTGCTTGTAAAATTGATAGTCTTTCTTAATTTTCAACCCATCTTTTCAGCCTACTACACAGTATTTTACAAAAAGAAATTACTACAACACTGATGAGTGAAATTCCTCTACAGTTAGTGGTGTCATTTACATTGCCTTTGTTTTTATACATTGGAAAAATAATTGATGTGTTCCAGATTACAGGAAATACGCCCATTGTATACATGTAGTTAAAGATATCACAAAGTACCGGAGCAATTTCGTGGTTTAATACTTTAAAAAATTGGGGTAGGAGGCCGTCTTGCTGTTTTTTAGTTCCTGTATCGCGAACATTACTTCATCTATCTCTATATTCTTATCTAATTCAGGTACTTGAAGTTCCATTTCAATTGTTGTAGTAATAATTTTCTACCATTTCTTAAGACAACTTATTACTTGATACTAGATAGTATCTTTGCAATAAACCAGAACCTTTCTCCCAACAGACTTCTTTTCAAAGCAATACCCCGGTCATTGTTTATTCAAATTTTATTCTCAATTTCGATGGGGTGAACGCCTCGCGAGAAAATCCTAAACCCCGTTGTTCGATTCCTGCGAGTCATTAATCGTTCGCTGCCGTCTGTCGTCTGTTTGTCATGAGCAGAGCGAGAGGAATAATAACCTCTCTTCCTCGGCGCATGTGCTTTTGCTTCGAGTTCCGTGACTTGTCTTGAAACTTCGCAGACCCCTTGCGTTTCGTCTTGAAAGCGACCTACCTCACGTGAGACCTTTGCCACGCCCAAGTCCAGTGACATGCACGTGATTAATGAGAGTGAGATTTATCGGTGAGGGGGAGGGGAAGGAGTCTTCACATCACTCGAGAGCCGTAGAGTGGATGAGAGCTTTGGACACGCTAACCGATTTCTACGTCAGAGAGATGACGTCACAAGGTCGAGTGGAGACACGGTGTCCTTGAGAAGGTTGTGCTGAGTCACGGACAACAATTCAAATTAAAATACAGGTTAGTGAAGTCTTTTTTTTTTTTTGACACGATGGATTAAGTCAGATTAAGGATCTGGGGTCGATGTCTTGAGAAAGGCATAGGTGTTTTCATCGTTCCCTGTCTCCGTAGAAGCACAATATTAAAGTGATAACAAACACAAGACGTAAACTTGATCATCTTTATTTGTTCTTTCATACAGGTGAAAACATCAGTATATCGAGCTTATTTTATCGTAATTCCGTTAAATATAGTATTAAATAGATACACCTGAGTCAATATTTTTGATTTAGGTCAAGTAGGTATCTATTAATGCCGTATGTGTATCATAACAAAGTGTTCATTCTCGAAGTCAAAACCAGACACATTTACTGATAACGCAACATTAAGTCGTAGACACCCCGCATATTTGGCGTGTCTTCGATTTCACCATATCGAATATTTAGAATCGATTATTAATAAATAAACTTATTAGTAAATAAACTTATTAGTAAATAAACTTATTAGTAAATATAGTGACATAAGCTTCAGAATTTACAGCGGTGCAAAATTTTGTAACATGACCACATCCATGAATTTGCGCAATAAAATAATAAAAAACAAGAAAAATTAATAAAATTGAGCAAAAATAATATGGAATCCATAAAAAATAACATATATCGTGTTATAAGTTGTATATTTTCACACTTGTTTGGATTGATGTTACCAATTGCACCGTGATTCGTTAAAACTCTACCCTGTCCTCTCGCTCTCGAGAGACCCAGATGAAGTTTCAGCTCTAGACGCTGCGTTGCGGAGATGCACACAGATCCAGTGACGCAAACGGCCACCACAGTCTCCAAACGTCTCTTTGATCCATGGCATGAACCATCAGCTGTGCGGTCGAGCCTATCTCCCGTTGACACTCTCGCCAACTAAGACCATTCCTGTAACATCTAAGCATCGACGAAACCTAACCGTACATCATTTCAAATCCATCGTTATCTCGTCTCGCGGGATCCATAATCTACTGAGTGCGGGGAGTTTATCATTTATAGTTTTAAGATCGATAAAACTTAAACAAAGACTATTAGAAAATAGTTTTTTGTGTTTTCCTCAACTTGATTTCAGGGGAAATTTGTAATTTAAAAATATTTTCATGTTCACATTGTGGACCTAAATATATGAAGATACGAAATACTTATCGACAAGTGATACCTCGCGATGTATTTGACGAAATCTGAATTATAATTACATTTAACGCCACAACATAAGAAAATACGTTCATTTGACACCCATTTCTAATTTTATTGGATAAGATGATCTGATTCAACTTGAATCTCACAGGTCACACTTATTAAGACAACTGTCAACCATATCGTTGTTCCTTTCAAGAGTCCGTTTAATTTATTTGGCCTATGTTGGGATTTACAATATCCACGTATGATCATTTGTTGTAATGAAATTTCGAAAATTACCCATAAATGTGCAACTGCAGATTCTTTCTCGCTAATGTACGATATGAGCATATTTGAAGTGAAGATAATACACCTAAATTATTAACAAAAAATAATATAAACATTAAAAATTACTGAAAAGATGTAATGTAATGATTCTTTATCAAAAGCAGAAGTTAATTCATCCATGTGATATTTACAGTCACATAAAAATGCCTATGAGCCTGGAATCGATACCAAAATCTGCTCTCATCGCATGGAAGTTATTCGATGCACCACCTGTTCATAGTTGGATATCGATGAGGCGTCAGTATTTTTCATTTTGAGAATATATGGCAGACGTATTGTCTACTATGTTATTTATTATCAATACCCGTTCACATTTCACAACTGTATCCATTTCCATTCTGGTCTGATCGTACCTCAATAGTCTCACAACACTCACAAAGGGAAATATGAATTTACCCCTGAAAATATGAGTTTACCTCTGAAACCGGGGGAGAGGGGAGGAATAATTTTGTACGAAACTTTGATATAAAATTAAAACAAGAGAGAGAAAAATTGTAAATAATTCAATGTACAGCGTAACTTCAAGATTTTCATAATATCTATTTCTTACACGCTTCATATTTTACTAGCGTTTAATTGTCCCAAATTCCACGCGCGATGTTACTGTTTATATTACAGATATGACTCCTTTACTGGTTTTTAATATTTTCTATGATTCAATGCTCATTTGCAACGAAATATATTATTATTATTATTATTATTAAATTTCATGTTGTGATACAAGAATTGTTAGCGTTCACAATCGTATAACCGAAAGAATTTGAAACTACTAGTAAGATACCTAAACGCCCGCTAATTCTTAAACTTTTCTAGATTGATGGTCACCACGTGCTCTCCGCTAGTATAAGTGAGAAGCTTTGTGCTAGGTCGGAAGATCACGGCGACCCATAGTCCAAAATTAAACAACAGCGCTGGGAGACGAGCCAAATGTCGAGGGAAAAGACTAGTGGATCATTGGAATTTTGTAAGACCATTTCCACAAATCAAAGCTCACCTCACAAAAAGACTCACGAGAATCTTAATTACCAACTGCGTGGAATCCTTGATTAGATTCGTAATTTCTCCCATGTCAGTCATACGTGAACCTCGAAAACCATGGCATCAATTGTCGTTAGTTCCCTAAAAAAATTGAATTGAAATGAAATGAAATCGTAAATGTAGGTTAAAAAAATCAAATTTATGTAATTTGACTCAGAGAAAATGTAACGCAAGGAAAAGAACATGAATGAGAACGCAATATATTGTAAAGTTGTAGCAGTAACTTAGTTAATTGTCCTAAAAGTGGTCATAGGCAGTTTGAAACTTCTCCTGACAATAAATTACTAATTAATTAAATAATGATTACTTTTTAATTAATTATTAATTAACCAATTAATTAACTAATTGACACTTCAACTGGCTTAATATTGTTACGGGGCTGGTACACAGTGTAGCCAGCACTTTTACATCACCATCGTAAAGAAGGGTAATGATAAGTAAACCTTGCGTTATGTTGGCAGTACTTTCGTATTTCTTTACACTTAAACCCATCGCCAACATCACAAATCAATTCAATTCACTTGTTCTTGTGACACTGTTCTTTCCTTTGTACATGTAGCGTGAGAAGCGAATATTACCTTGTGTCTCAACTTGTAATATTATGTCATCGTCTTGTGTTATTTACTTGTATTTCTTGCATCAAATAGTCGCTTTGGTGACTACTATTCATATTTATTCGGATATTTCTTAAATTCATAGAAGTTAGCAATTCGTGTGAGATAGACATAATGCATTATTTCCGGTAAAGTTTCATGAATTTGAGTACGTTCTTCAGTAGAATTTTGTTTACCTAATTCACAAAAAATTGCTGGAAGAATAAAATCATACGGTGCACTAATTCAATTCAAAATTGACATATTTAACTGTCAATGCACGATCTGAAAATTGTCCCAGTTATTAATTTTTATAAATGATGGAATTCCACAATTTAATAATAATTGACAATCTCTAAAATATGTTTTATAATTATTCAGAATACAGAATATAATATTAATATAAAATAAAATTTCTTCCCTCGTTTCCAGTATAATGCAGCCCCTTAACGTAAAATGAAGATATATGAAGAAGCTAATCAAATGGCGTAAATTTCTCATTTATTCTGACACTAAATAAAAAAAATTAATTAAATTTAAAAATAATTAAATAACATGATCTTTTATATTTTGGTAACGCAAGGAGTATCATTATTTTCACTCAAACGCAATTCACTTCATCATATTATATTATTTGTATATATTTAATGGTTTTTATCGTTATCTCATTTTGTATTTGTTAGCTCAATATGAAGCACTGAAGATGGCCGCTACGCGGTCGAAAAAGCGTTCTGAAATAAATAATGTAGAATGAGACACAATGTTTTCCTCTGTAATTGAAAACTCTTTCAAAACCTCACCGTCACCTAAAATAACATATCAATTGAAACAGTGAAAATGACTCAAACGTAATGTTGCTTTATTCAAATAAAAAATGTTTTAATTTCATGTATTATTTTAAATATATAATGAATTCTTAATGAATTCTTTAAATTCATTAAGAAATGAAACAATTATTTTATTGATCATTGCATTTCTAGTTTATACTGTAAACAGTCTATAATATTTCACAAAATATGTTTCGTGTTAGGTTTTTATAAAAACTTAGTATAAACTATTATAAAATTTAAAGCACTAAAAATAATTAATACTTCTATTATAATCATGAGAAGTCGTTTATACACTTGAATAACGTAATATTATTTTAAGTGTAATACCTGACAAATGTTTGCACCTTTACTTTCCATGGTTCTCATATCTTTCGTCTCTTCGGCGCATTCATACATACATTCTTTATCATTTTCATCCACTTGATGAATCAATCTACAAATTAGAAGATTACTTCATTAATTCAAGTGACACCAAACAAGCAAGACTTCGTTGGTTTGTCTGACGTGATCAACAAAATCAGTGCTAATTCTACTATAATTAAAAATCAGTGCTCCTAGTACTCTTCGTTCAATACAAAACTTTTGATCATGAAGTAAGATACATTCCATCCGGATTTCTCTTTGCCAATACCCAATCCTCCAAAAAGCAAATCAGGATGTATTGACGAATAATCGTACGGTTGAATCAAAAAATTTGGATTTGGAAATTTGCATATTTTCGTGTCTTTATTATTTTTCAACCTTTACACAATTTTGACTCCTTTTTGGTTCTATCCTTTCTCTTATAATCGCCCAAATCGGGTATTTCTAAATTCTAGGTAGTGCTTTTAGATAGTTGATATTTATGTAAAAATACCTGAAACATTTTTTATATTTTCATTGTAGCGAAACTCATCCATTTGTGAACTTGTGTGTCTGACGACGAAATCAAAATTCTCCATCATTATGAATCAGTGCGCCTTGATTCTAGAAGACTGTTGTATACTGTACTATAACATAAGATTTAAATTCCTAGTATTTTGATGAAATGTTTGTATGCGTTAATTTAAATATGTTATAGTTTATATTAATACTCATGTCATTTTAATGTTGATTCTCCTAATTGATCTTATATTAGGTATTTTTAAATGTAAATACATTTATTTCGAAGATTTTTGCTATTTCTGCCAACTTCTCAGTGGTTCCGAATCTTCTGAAAATATCTTACATCAATCACTTTATACGATTACAGATATTAGTACTTACATTTAAAGAAATCTGCTAGTTTTAGTTTTGTTTTTGTTTTTCTTCTCTCATCCTTCCACCGCTTCCACCTCACCTCATTCTCCTCTGTATCCTCTCCTTTGTTCTACCTTACACGATCCGTCGTGGGAAAATGTAATCCTCTTAAATACACCTGTCCGCCACATAAATTTCTCATAAGCCCGATTTAGACGTCTATAAAAAGGCGGGTGGTTGCAGTCTAATATAGGTAACGTGCAGCGAGAGTCGCAGTCACGTGGCGCGGGATCTTCTGTTCCTAATTTTCGACGCTTCTTAGCGCATTAATTGGGTTACACCGCGCACAGCTCGGAGATCAAGATGGCGGCCGTCAAAACGGAGGAGTGGGTGGAAGAGTGGGGGGACGAGGAAGTGACATGGATGGAGAAATGACGAGGAAGTTCTGAAGGAACTTTGTGCAGGATGTACCCGATATTAATTTACTTATGATCCAGGACGTGTTTGTCAGGATCTGTGAGAGTAAGGATGGGAAATATGAAGGATGAATTTACCTCAACAATTTGTATATATTATATATTTGGTAAATATGAAATATTTACATTGTAATCATAAACGATTAAGCTGTTCCTCCTTAATATGTGTAATGTTTTGTTTGTAATATTTTTACACATCCAAGTTGCACACCTTGAAGTAAAATTTAATTGTTTTGAACAATCAAAAGATGTGTTATTTTAATTGCACTAGATACGATCTCATGAATTTATACTACTTAACAGTCCATTTGTCAAAAACTTAGTACGTACTTTAGTCTCATAATAAATCATCCGTAAATTTTACTTTTAAGCATAAATTTAAGTAAGCTGATACAAAGTTATTTCTGAATAAATTTATTGCTTTATTAAAAAGTCTAGAGAAAATTTTAGTTACACATTACGTTTTCCTAAGAGATCTTTTATGTAACTCATGCCCAATTGTGTCGGACGTATTGTTTCGATTTAGCTAGCTGAAATAATCAACTTTTCACCTTTTAACAGTCTTTTCCTGATCTTACATTTATTTCTTGCAAATAAGATCGTAAATTAACTAAAATTAAAACAAAAAACATAATAGTATCTTCAGTTCCACAAAAATAAGCAATAAAATGTACGTAAAATGCAAATCTTTTATTTGTTTTAATCATGTTTTGAATAAAATAATGATTTTAAAAAATATTTCCGCTTCTCTAAAACATAATTTGCTGTAGTTTGAATAACATGTGTGCTAATTACCAAAAGTAAATAAATGTAGAATTTTATTTTACGTATCATATTCTTACAATGTTACCTAATTGTTTACAAGGACAATCAAAAAAATTTATAGATGATGCTGGAAAGTTTTTATGGAAAAACTGTTCTGACAAATTAATTAAAAGTTCTAAACATATTCTAATAATTTGCATACCGTTTTGTTACAGAAGGACTGCTGCTGAACGGTGGCAGCAATGAGGAAAAGTGGCCTTCAGTAAGTACATCTGCTTCAGTGATTAAAATTTTGCTCCCGAGGTGTCCTGTATTCTCTGAACAAAACGAACATTTCACCATAGCAACACGAGGAACGAAAAGAGGATGCGGATGAGGATGTGGTGGTGGATGCGTATGATCCTACAAAAAGAAGGGAAAGATATTATTGGGTTGTTGTACGAATCTTGTGAACGGGCACATTGTAGAGCTGAAAAGGGCAGTAAATTATGGAGGAAATATATCGGGATGACTATTGGAAACGAAGAGGAATATGTTCGAAACAAACTTAGGAAAATTTACATTGCAGTTGTAAGTAGAACGACCATCTATTGCATAAAATTTATCACTCACTCTTCTCGCATGTGCATGTCAAAGACACTTGTCAAAGATTTAAAATTCTAAAAAAAACATAATACACATTATTCAAGTCATATTCATAAAAATACGACGTTTCGTCTCATGTGTGTGATTTCATCTGGTGAAAGACTAAAACATTCTGGCAAGAGTGTCTTACACGGTCAAGGAATAATTAGAAAACACACAGATCCCCAAAGGACTTACATTGTAAAGTACTCATAGAGTAAAGAGATATTATTTAGAAAACGTGGTGTTATAAATTTCTGGTAAATTATTAGTATAATTTTGTGCATTAAACGTATGATTATCAGATCTAATGTGCAACATTTCTGACATAATTCTTTTAAAATAACTTCATTCAATATCTAAAATTTTAACATTATCCCAATACATACTATGGTAAGAGTTAATTCTATGTTCCGCTCAACTTACAACATTAGTAGAAGACGTATATACAACTATTTTAACATTGCAGTTCTCAGTTAACAGAAATAGTTCGAAATGACTTGGAAAACGGTATAGGCAAGGCCATAATATCTCAGGAATAGATTTTGCTGATTATTCCGAGGTAATATAATATGTAAATAGGAATTAGCGAGTCATAATGGAAAAACACTTCAAAAATTAAATAATAATATATATTAATTATTAAACAAGGTGACATATTTTTTAGATCAATCGGTTGGAAAATGTCTATCATCAAAGTTCATGGTATCTTAAAAATCATAACATATTCAAGTATAGATTGTATGTATCATCTTCCACATCAAACGCTTTGGAATGACCTCATTGGCAGATTGTAAAAAAAGCGCCTCGCAAAGATCCGAAGAGATCTGGTGTTTTTTACCGATTACAATACTTTCCTTACACAGTCTGCGCAATTGTAAAGTAAACATTGAAGTGCTTCACTTAAACAAATATATTTGTTGTAGAGTAGAGTGATATAAACAAATTACAGTCCAATATGATTGTGGAAGATCGTGTCAAATCCTCAGGACATCGCAAGTTTGTTTAATTCTCACTTCTCAGAAGTTGGTAAAATAACGAACTCAATATATCCAAATCAATGTCCTCCAATTATTACCACCCACATACCCAATTCTATGTTCACTTCCGAAACTAACGCCAGTGAAGTCATGGGAATCATCAGCTCCTTAAAAAACAAATTTTCACGAGGCATAGATGATATACCTGAGTTTATTGTTAAATCTTCGTCCCACGCTATATTAAATCCACTCGTAAATATTTTTAATAGTTCTTTATCGGAAGGGGTGTTTCCCAATATATTTAAGAGAGCTAAAGTGAAACCTTTACACAAGAAAGGAAACAAACTTAATATTGGAAATTACCGACCAATATCTCTACTACCCACTTTCTCAAAAATCCTAGAAAAATTGTTCTATAAGCGTCTTCTAGATTTTTTATCAAAATATAACATTCTCTCTGACGATCAACACGGTTTTAGGAAATCCTTTTCCACTACAAGCGCCATATTTTCCTTCTTAAACGATGTTACCACATCTCTAGACAGTGGAGAAAATCCTCAGGGTGTTTTTCTTGACTTATCCAAAGCATTCGATGTCATCGATCACGGAATTCTCCTTACCAAATTGCATTCTTTAGGCATTCGTGGACTTCCACATCAATGGCTAACTTCTTATTTAAAAGATAGATATCAACAAGTAGAAATATCCTATACTAAAAATAAAATACTTGAGCGTTGTCTTTCAGAAACAAAGCCACTTACTTGCGGAGTACCCCAAGGATCAATTCTCGGCCCTATACTCTTTTTATTGTATGTGAACGACATGTCATCATCCACATCAGATTGCAAAATGGTTCTTTTTGCTGATGACACTAATTTACTATGTAAACACGCCAATGCTCAAAAAGTTTTGTCTAACCTTTCGACTTGGTTCCATGCAAATCGTCTCATTGTAAACACTGACAAAACAGTGTCTATGTCATTTCACAATAGTATCACAAAATCTTTACCCCAGGTTTCTCTTTCTTTAAACGGAACACAATTAAAAACTGTTACAAATACAAAATTCTTAGGTCTCCATATTCAAGACAACCTCAAATGGAATTGTCACATTGACAATCTTAATTCCCAATTAAGCAAATTGTGTTACGCATTCCGAATCTTAGTTAACGCAGTTAGTCCACGTATTTCCCGTTGCGTATATTTTGCAAACGTTTACTCCCATTTACGTTACGGCATTACCTTCTGGGGTAATTCCGGTCAGAGTATTCAAACTTTCAGAATTCAGAAGAGGATAGTTCGGATAATTTGTAAATCTCACCCCCGAAACTCTTGTAAACCTTTATTCAAGGAATTAAATATCTTAACACTTCCCTGCATTTATATTTATGAAACGGTCGTGTTTGTTAAGACCGAATTACTGAAGTGCCACCCTTGCTTTATACGAAACAGTCTCGTTCACGAACACTATACACGCAATAGTAGTAATATTCATCGCCCTAGAGTGTCAACCACTCTTTGCCAAAAGGGACCATACCATTCGGGAATCGTTCTATATAATTCCCTGCCCAAGAATATAAAAGATATTATGAAATTGAATATCTTCAAATCCGCGGTTAAAAACTACCTCCTGCACCAGTGCTTCTACACTGTAAAAGAATTTATTGATTTTAACAAAAGTTAAATTCGTCTTGTGCTTTATCACGCCATTGCTGTAGTACTTTTTAAACAACTTATAACAATTTCAAAAACTATTTTCTTGCATGATTGTGTTGTCTTATGGCTCATATTAATTTAGTTTTATGTGTACTCAACATTGGCACGTTTGTGTACATAAATTCTGTAGCCCCATCCTGGCCCGGGTTTTTCTCCGGTTTTCCTTCGGGTAGAGGCGGATTTATCATACAGGTTCTCTAGGCTTTGTCTAGGGGCGGGTCTATTGTAACAATAAATCGTGAATTTAGTGTTATTTCAATTTTTAAGCACTATACTCAGAATAATCTATAGTTCGATAATAACTTACATGTAATTTTTTGCTTAAAATTACAAACATATTGACATTCTATTAGTATTATAACTCGCAGCTAACTTTTTATCTTATCTAGGAATTTTTGCTGAATTTTTTGAATCCGCCTCTGCCTTAGGGCCCTTGATCGGAATTGATGGGATGGTCCCTTGCTTGCTTCCGGAGAGTAAATTATTTTTTTTTTCCGCCACGTGGTCATACGCAGTTTGTACTGTTTTTTGACAATAAATTTATTATTATTATTATTATTATAGAACTGGAGTGGAAAAAAATTAGTAGACATTTTAGAAGGACGAAAGTAAGATAATGCAAACGAGACGGGTGGTTAAGGTAGCAACAGAGAAAGTGGGTGAGTGCAGCAGGGGAGGCGTTCATGATGGTTTGAATGCGAATGGAAAGTAGTCGTACTGCATTAAAAACAGCACTCTCAGTGGAAGTCAACTTTTAATTAAAACCTCGCGAAATGAACGGTGAGTTACTCCCTCTCGGTGCGTATCTGGCATTGTAGCATTCGGGAGAGTATGTGCTCGTGATTTCGCAAAGTGTAACCAGACAAACTCTCGTACTTTCATTGAAAGGATTCTCATTCATAGAAACATTTCAGTTGGTGTATTAATTAAAACTAATATGCTACATCTCATAAAATTGTCATTAATTTTAACCTTGAAACAGTGTCTGTTTTGGTTTATCAGAATGAATATTTTCAGGAATTATGTCCCAATTTGGGGTTAACAACATGGCTGAAATTTCGATGAACAGAAAATAATTATTTCTGCAATGTATAGTTATTTAGATTACGGCGAAATAATTTTACTAATGCTGAAGAAATGTCGAGACCAATGGTTACGACGTTTTTATGGTACATATTCGTAGCCATATTTCATTTAAAATAATTCCTAGTTCAATAACATATACTTTAACGAGAACCACATGAGATACAATCAATCAATTCATCAGTGAATTTTAATTAAAAAACACTACCTCACATTAAACTCGTTTTTATGTCTAATACTTGTTACTTTTGGAGATAAATCATTAAAATATAAAATTAAAGCACTACATACAAATAATGACCAAAAACTTCCGCTCTAACTTTCGAATCATAATAATAAGAATTCACAAAATTTCATTAGTTTCTCTTGAAATTCATTTCAATTGCTATCTCGCCTCTACATGTCCGTTTGAAAAACCTAGATACTTTTAAGACAAGATTAATTTTAAAGAACTTCAAAGATTAGGTCTCGTCCTTTGATCACGCTTTTCTGCCACTCTTGTAATAGCGTACTTCACCGTTTCTACCTCCCGGATAACACAACTCTGATAACGTATCCGCCCGGTAAGAGTAGATTGTCTTTCACCACGCTATTTAACCGTTTGGATAGCTCTTTAACCGGCCGATAGGTGAGCAGATATGCGTTCTCGGGGAGATATACTTCAAGCATGGACGCCGCGCCGTTAAGGTTGCCAATAACCTTATTTTTGAAAAACTGGAGAACCTTAAGGATTATTAGTTTCTTTTTTGTATTGTATCAATAACTTGTCTTAAAAACTATGTTATCAAAAATTATCTCGAACATAAGTACAAAAAACTCTCAAATCAGGATGATACAGAAATAAAAAACCAAAATACCTAAAGATTACGAAATGTTATGGTAACGAAATATACAATGGAGATGAAAAACTATTAATTGATAAGAGATTAATTGATATTGCGGTTTTAGGAATCGTGGTTAAACACAATTTGTAACTGTTACTTCGACGGTTAATTACAGAATTTCTGACTGTTAGTTCCACTGCGTCTTATTGTTTATTATTTTCCACGACTAGATGTTTCCATTTTTTTAAAATTTAGTCATTGATCACATTGGCCAGCTTGTCTGTTAGGTAGATATATCCAACTAGGTATCCACTCTTAACGCAACCAATTATTGACTCTGAATTTTCCTTGTTGGTTGTTTTAAGGGTACGTTAGTATTCGTAACGTCCATCTATGGACCACGATAACGAACGCTAGTGAAACCCAATTCTACGTGTGTTTCATCTTCAGACATATTGTGAAACATTTTGGGGGGATAAAATCTACGTTGGCGTATCTAAGCATTATAACTGCCGCAAGTAGCCGCAGAGAGTTCTCTTGTCTATCATCTGAGGCAGTGGTGGATTTATAGGGGAGGGGAACGCCGAGGGGGCTATATCTCCCATCATTGAACCTGAACTCTCAACGGATAAAGGCAACTACTTTGATCCAACACTGATCTCAGGTATATGAACTGAGACATAACTACTATCCCGGAGTATCTCGTAGTATGTGAGAACACTAGTCTCCAACTACCTAGGATATTATACAGTTTTGATTTTTCTGACTACCCACATGGTTCTCTCGAAGATGGAACCACATGTGAACCATTTGAACTATGAACAAATCTCCCGAGGTTTCCATTGTTGTATTTGTAAATGGAAAATGTAGCAGACTATTGAAACTTATCTACATGGAATGATAGGTGGTAGGAGTTGGGCGGTTGGCTATTGTTAGTAGGTGGGCCGCTTAGCTGGGTTTACCAACAACTTGGCCCACGTTGAAGGGTTAGAAGAAATTGTTAGTAATTCTTGGAGGAGGTGGATAGAGGAAGGAGGGTTTGCTTTTCAGTAGTCACAGCTATATGAGCTTAGACATTCATGTGAACAGCTACAATTTTTTTTTTCTGGCTCCATCGGAAATTGAACCCGGGGTGACTTGGTGATGAACCAGAACGCTACCACCTGAGACACGCAGGGATCTCCTGATGTTGTATCAGCGTTGGCACTGGAGTGCAACGTTTACTGCGACAAGTGAGCGTCGCAACGCGTGAGACACAGGGCGCCACCGTGCCCGAGAGTGTTGGGACGCATTGCTCGTCATTTGTCTTCTCCCTCCCTCTCTCCTCCTTCATTCTCTTATTCTAAGCCTCAGTGCGCTCTCGCGCTATTCCTGGCACAACGAACGCACGGCATCGCGCTTTCTGGGAACTCGCTCATCAATATCTCGGAGAATCCTTTCCAACTCGTCCATCCGCGTTGTCTACGTTGAGCGGTTACGTTTGTTATGCGTAATGGATTATGCTCGCATGGCGTCGAAAAGCTCTAGGGATTTGCATATTGTTACATTTGTTCCTCTCTTTAAGTACCCTTCAGGTTCCGTTGGTTGTTTTGACAGTAATTCTACCAAAGTACTTCGTGGAATAAATTTCCCCTCCAATAATTTTTAGATTAATATAAACAATGGAGTTTTAAACTTTTCTATTCCTGTTTCAAATTTCTTACTTAGTTAATGGTTATGTTCAGAATTCAAAACAAATCATTAACCAAGTTGTTGTTTTCGATATCGTAAGAGGAATAATAATTAATCTCGAATTTAGAGGTAGTTGATACTATTTACAAACAATATTTTCCGAATAATTTAAAATTTTGATGATACGTATTTGTCAAATACGTTTTTCGTATTATTAAATACAAATATATTGGTATTATAACACGTAGCTATTTGCTTCTTATCCTAGAGGTGCCTGCCATGAATCTCCGCTTTAGGGCCCTTGATCAGAATTGATGGGATGGTTCCTTGCTTTCCTCCGGAGACTGAATTGTAACTGCCACATGGTCATACACAATTTGTAACTGCCTTTTTAATATTGAAATTAAAGTGTTTCAGTGATATAATTCTAGTTTTCTCTTCTAGTTAGATAATTTTTCGGAAAGTGTGCATATAATTATTTGGATGAAATAATTCGGAAGAAAATTTAAATCAAAAAAGAATATTCCGTTCGCATTTCCGTATGCGTATAATAAAGTTTATTTTGTGTGTTAATCGGTTTAATTTAATTTAAAGTAACTATTAAACAATGTTTGGAATCCAAGTAGAATTCGTGGTGGTGGATGAAGCGAGGTTCGCGACAGGTTTTCTCGGGGTTCTCCCGTCATTCAACCATAACATTCACTCATCATCATTCGCCCTCATGTTATTCGTTCATCATATTATCTTACATCTCCAACCCCTTAAAGGACAATGGAAAAGATAATAAGGAAACTCATTAAACAAGGTTTGGATTGTCTTCTTCTTTCGTTAAATTAAATATTACTTTTCTGGATGTCTATCGCACCAGAAAATGCACATCGTTTTCTTCATTACTTTCCCTATGTTACAGTGAGTGAACTATTGGAATTTTACTATTTATCGCTTCTTTGTTTATAACAAAATATTTAAACAATATTTCGATGTCTTATATCCCTATCAAAGTGTCAAGTAATTATTTCACATAGTGTATATGATACCTATTTGTCTTCACAGGTCCGAGGAATCAAAAGTCGGCATAATAAAGCAATTTTACAAGCTTATTCATTCTCATTTATCCGCAGATTTAAATTAGGTGAATGGATGATTAGTTTGAAGTTATTGGTTAGCTTTCGTAGATTTATATCTTCAGTGGGTGGAGAATCAATCGCCTCAAACATGTTTGGGGAATCATATGTAATTTTACAATAATGTTCATTTTCTTACTATTATTGTATATTTCCCTTCATTGTATATAATCTTGTTTTTTGTGTGTATATGATGCATCTTCCTTTCTCATTCTCTTTAAGTAATATTGTATAATTCGTAATCCCACAAGATGTGTTCAATCGTTTCTACTCCTTTCTCGCAAACGCAGTCTTCAATATTTTGTATTTCTTTCTTTCGAAATAAGAAGTTATATTCCCACAACCCATGACCTGCATCATCTCACGCCCTGCCTTCAACCATTTCTTATTTTTCTTTGCAAAACGCAACCTGTAGGATAAATTCATATGTTGTCCGTCCCTTTGTACTCTTATCCCAAGAACAATTATTTCCGCAAAAGTTCAAATCCTCGCCCGAGTTACGGGAACTCATCCAGTAGAGGTACGAAATGCTACCCCATGCACAGTCATGCACTGCCATGACTAGCATCCCTAATTAAGAGCACTTTAGTTTTGACAAATTCCTAAAATGTAGTCTATTATATTCGGTCAGTGTCTCCCTGTACCCGCAACTTCTCCACAGGGAAAGCGGTACTGACGTTAAAGCAGTCCGAATACGAACACCTTCCTTAAACAGATAACACAGCTACGGATTCGCTTGACGTGAGCAAATTGTAAACATGAATCAAATGGAGTCGTAAAGGCTCTGTCGCATGCAAGCGTCACCTAGCTTTATTTCTAGTTAAATCGTTGCAGGTTAGCGACGGAGAGTGAAATAAACGCAAATCAACGGTCGAAACAAGGCGTTTTACGGCGGGAGACACAGTGGCGTTCTCTACATGTTTATAGATAGTAGTAAAAGACACGAGTTGAGAGTCAGAGAGCGCTGTGCTGGGAACTTGCTGACACTCAGCTCACACCGTGCGTGGCATCTGTTGTCCTTAAAAGAAAGCAACAGGATGTAGATTTAATATTGCTATGTTCAATTTTAAATATTATTTTGAATTCTTAAAAAAATTTCGTGTAATAAAAAGGATCAGTCTACCTTGTGTTCTGATCACGAGATTTCTTCCACTACGGAACTCACCTTTCACGTCTCAAGAAAGCCACCAGGTTCTTTTTTTCAACTTTTCCCTAAAGTTTCTTTTTGTATAACATCAAAATATTTGTTAAAAATTGTAGAAGAACAATTTTTAAAACATTAATATGTAAGATCTCAGACCATTCTGATTCCCGTTCCCTGACCCATATTGAAATATAGTATAATAAAGCACTTAAGGTATGAATTATTGTACGATATTAAACATACTCTTGCCAATACCATGATTTATCATTTCAATCCTTTCGTTCCTCAATGAAGCATGAGGTGCAAGAAAGTATATCAATACAATATCAAATATTTATTTGGATGTGAACACTAGAGACAAGGAATTGTTAGTACAAGAAAAAAATCAGTACAGTGGCATGAATAAAGAACAACATAATAAAGGTAATGTATCTGACATTTCTTTATTGTTCACAAGCAAATGTATATTCTGAGACTTCGTTATCACAGTTGTGAGAAGCGGTGAAAATGTGCAGCTGCAAATAATGTTTTTCGCCAATTATTTCTGGAAACAAGAAATGAGATATTTTGCAGATGGGTAATGCAGCGGCTTTCAAATCAGATACAGCCCAAATTACCCACTGTATTTTTCAGTACAATAATGATATAGAACAGCAAGTAAATATTCGGTTTTCCTCAATTAAAAAAATTGTTGAATGCGATAAATTATGTGAGTTTAATCTACCTTTACTCTACTTCCAGGTGTTTTGCTGGTGCACGTTTTCTGTATTGGTTCATCTAACTTTAAAGAATATCATTTCAAATTAGAGAAACACAACGCCATGTCCATTTAAGAAATTGTTTAATAATTTGTATAGAGACCTACATTACTTGGAAACGTACGAAACTGCAAAATTTGCACAATAAAAGCAGCGGATGCTCAACTATTATATTATACATTTCTTATAATGTTAATTCCTTACTAATTTCATATATAGTCATTCTTGCCGTATTTTTTCCCTTTCACCATTCTTTGACTACAGTAGTGCGCAAAAAAATTCAATATTATTCCAGAAAGCCAGCAGTGGCGGCTCTAGGGAGGGGGCTGTGGGGACCATTGTCCCTCTCGAAATAAAGGATCATCTAAGAGAGTAAACAATAGTCAAGATATTACTACAAATAAAGTTATGTATTCATTACTGCACTTAGATATACATGTATCTAAGTTATGTCACTCTGTTGAGGATGAAATATCCTTAAAATATTTTTAATTGACTCATTTTCTTACAGTCTTAGAGAGAGAGAGAGAAATTTTATAAAATGCGGTCATTTTTAGCACCATTTAATTCTCTATTAATTGAAGTACATTTATATTTCTTGCTTAGCATGAACCATTAACATTAAAGAGATATTCAATCCATGAACATATTTCTCTATTTTGTGATATAATATGTAACAGGTATTAAGTAATTAAACGGCATTTTGGAATAATCCCTCTTGAAACATTTTCCTGGAGTTGCTCCTGAAATACACAGCAACGTTTGGAAAAAAATGATATGTAGGTTATAAATAATAAATTTTAATAGTTCGAGATCGAAAACAAGCGTACTTAATTTTACAAACACATGCGGAGGAGAATGTGGTTCGCTGGAATTCTAAATTTAAATTAAACTTCTGTCTCTGAGTATAGGATATCTTTAAAACATTTGATCAGTTACCAGTACTGAACGGAATTTTAATTGAATAATTGCAGTTTACGTAGAAGTCACGATCTATTTCAAGTATATAATGAATAATGGCTTAACACTGTGGTGACATTTTCACCTGGATGTAATAATTAGATCTATTATTTTCTAATAATGTGAGAAACTATGTATTACACAAACATTACACTGAGTATAAAAACGGACCTTTAAGACGCGATTCGTAGTTTCATTTATTCCTTAGAGGCGAGTCAGAACTAGTGTTGAATGTGACAAATTGTCTGTATACACCTCCAAAACACGTGTGTCTTTTTGTCTTTTTACTACCATATCTACGCAAAGTTTACGATCCACGTCAGTGTTCTTTTCGTTCCTCGACGAGTGAGGCCTCATTTGCGACTTCTATGAGGCGAAGCGACCTCGTCAGAGCGAACGAAGTTGGCAGGGAACGAAATGTCGGTGCAACCACTTCCGACTCCCCGGTTCATTGTCTGTTCCATTTCCCGGATCATTTACGTGAATGTTTTCAATGCTTATTAAAATGGAACGAGTGCAGTAGAGTACAGAGTTTGAAATATTTGATTGTTTATACACGTCGTAAGAATGATGTTTTCGGTCCTGAGTAAGGGAAAACAATACTTGTTGAAAAGTTTCTTTGGTGGAGTGATTTATGAAGTTGTGGGAAAAAAAAACATTCCTCTATTGAAATAAAACGCGTGTAACATCACTTTTATTCTGTAATTAACCAAGATGTCACAAGTCACTTAACATTCAGCAATTCTTTCGTTAACAAATGAATCGTTCCCTGTTTGTTTACAGTCTGAAAGTAACGAAGTTTTTTATTTAATTTGTTCATTTAGACGAACTATTTTTTTAAATAATCAGCCAATGTTTCAGAAATATGTTCAGGTCTGCTATAATTGTTAGGTATTCCGCTTCAATTTAAAACTAATCTCAAATATCCATGATAATGTAATGATATTAATTAGACCTAGCAAAGTTGCAAACCTGTTGATGATTTTTTTTTTACCTGTTGACGAATAGTTGTGGGTAAATTACAAACATTTGTCTATAGAAGAACGCAAAACTATAATATAATATAATGATGATATGTAATGCAAAGGAGTTCAGTATCTTGTCAACATTCAGAAGCTGCAATTTGGTCGCCAACGACTGAAATACGTTTCTTGAACCAATGTGTCCCCATTTCGTGAGGTAATGCAGTGTGACACGTGCGCGCACGTGGCGACGCACGGGTTATGGTCTTGTTTGGGTGATAACAAAACTATACATCGCTTGACGGCGATAGCTGTCGCTCGTTCTCTCCACGTGCATAGCACAGCGTTTTCCTACGAGGTAAAGTAAATTATGTTGCACAGAAGATGTGCTATGACTCTGATCAGAATGTGATGTGACATCTTCATTTAAAATTAAACAATAAATAAATAAACAAAGAAATAAGTAAACAAATAATTAAAAAAACTTTCTTGTCAATAAAAGCAGTTGCACACTGTGTATGATCACACATAAAGTAAGGACAAAGGTTAACTTAATATTTATGAAACAAGTTATTTAACAAATAAGTGCTGATATTTATTTATTCTTTTCAAACTAAATCATAGATCCAGTAAGAATTCGAGCTTAATAATAACAATAATGTTAATGTCTTAAAAATTATAATTTAGGAAATTGATTTTTGATACCTAGTATTTAATAATAATAATAATAAATTTATAATAATAATAATAAATTTATTGTCAAAAAACAGTACAAACTGCGTATGACCACGTGGAGGACAATAAACTAATTTACTCTCCGGAAGCAAGCAAGGAACCATCCCATCAATTCCGATCATGGGCCCTAAGGCAGAGGCGGATTCAAAATTTTTTTGCATAAGTTCCTAGATAAGATAAAAAGTTAGCTGTGAGTTATAAAACTAATAGAATTTCAATATTTTTGTAATTTTACGCATAAAATTACATGTACAAGTTATTATCGAACTATAGATTATTCTGAGTATAGTGTTTAAAAATCATAAGAGTTGAAAAAAAACACTAAATTCACGATTTATTGTTACAATAAACACGCCCCTAGACAAAGCCTAGAGAACCTGTATAATAAATCCGCCTCTACCCGAAGGAAAAACGGAGAAAAACCCGGGCCAGGATGGGGCTACAGAATTAATGTACACAACCGTGCCAAAGTTGAGTACACACAAAACTAAATTAATATGAGCCATACGGCAACACAATCATGCAAGAAAATAGTTTTTGAAATTGTTATAAGTTATATAAAAAGTGCTACGTTAATCAGTTACAATTTCAGAAAGAACTAGAAAGAACCTCCTTAGATACATTTTTTATTTAAATTCTGTGAGTCAATCAATGTTTTTATATAGCATTCTAAAATATTCCATGTAATAACAAAATATTGAATTTCATTTTTTATTTATCAAATGATTTGCGGATCTACAATTTAACTCATCTTTAAATGGGGGAAAAAGGTCTCAGAAAAATGACTACACCAATATTATTTACTAATTATATGTATCTTCGTTAAATTACACAGCAATCACACAAAAACACAAAATAACGTATTGGATAAATCGTTAGCTTTTAATCTCCAAGTACATCCCTTTGCTCCTATACGAAGACATTTGTATCTCATCGTTTTACCTTAATTTACATTTATCAATAATATTTCACATTTAGTAATACTGCGTAATTGATGTACTTTATTTTAAATTTGACTCATTTTATTGACTACAAACGTAATATTTGCAACCAAAATGCAGTTCCGAAGCTTGTGTATCCTATGCATAAGAGAATCAGCGAAATTCAGGATGTTTTTATTTTAAAGTGAAAATTTTAATTTAAAATACTCATAACAACTGCACTATGTTCCTGAATTTGATATAGACCTGATCAATACGTAAGCAATGTATTGAGCTTTTCGTATGCTGTAAGGCAGAAAACTAGATCGTCGTTGAATATTCTTTATCAGTCACTTTTGTACACATCAACAAAAGACTTAAGGTGCTTATCATGTAGTTTTATAAGTCTCTCTCTCTCTCTCTATATATATATATATATATATATATATATATATATATATATATATATATATATATATAAAGATAGATAGATAGATAAATAGATAGATAATACCGTCAAAAAATGCACATATTCTTTCACGGTGTAAAATTACAACAGAAAAATATATGTATTTGACAGTACGCTGTAATATTTGTACTAAATCTTAAATTAAAAAATGTATTGTATGAATAAATATATCTTCATCTAAAGAATAATTGAACTGTCATTTAAAATGACACATCTCAATTTAATTGATAGTTCCCACAGCTGATGAGTTAGCACTGGTTTGGATAGAATATATCAAATATAACGAATAAATATAAAGTAGTGTGAACATCAATACCTAGGATAAAACAGAAACTGCAATTCTTTAAAAAGCAGAAACTACAGTACTTTTAATAAGCTTTTCCAAACTTTTATGCCGTAACAAATTTAAAGAGTAGTATTATTTCACAAATAACATAAATGTTTATTATTTTATAGTCAATGGCGAAATACTTGGAATAATGTACATTCTCAATATGGTATCAGAAAATAGCCATTTATTTGATTTTCTGTTAACTACGATTTATTACATGAAAAATATTTTTAAATCTGCTCGAAGATTTTAAGTAAATGTATATCAAGAAGCATGAGAAGTATTGTCAGGGAAAAGATGATCCACAAGAGCAAGTAAAGTGTTCTTTCTATGTTATTTGTACTCAACGGAGAGGAATATTCTGGAACCTCTTCTTGGCTTTTTCGAGAGCGATGAAAAGGTAAGTGGAGAAGAGCCACTTATCGAAGTTGAACCTGATGTAGCTGAAAGACGAAGCTCAATATTAATAAAAATGACAAAGTTTCCCGAATAGCATTTTTTTCCCTTCTCCTCGACCTGGTCGTGTGGCAGCATTATGATAAAAGGAAATATTAATGGCTATATATGTACGAACGTCAATATCTTATAGGTTTTAAAAGTGGAAACATAGGATTTATCATCAGAATAATATATGTTTGCACTTATCATAAAATTATATTTTACTGAAACTCTAAACATAACACAGTTCAAAAAATTTACTAAAATTAAAAATATTTCGAAAAATAATTATACACACAAAGTAAATTACATTAATATTAATTTAGTTAGAGATAATCCCAAATAAAAATAATGTTAAAGAAGTAATTTACAAAATTCATGATACGTTCATTATGGAAAATTAAGCTAGATGAAACAGAAATTCACTTTTAAGAATAGAAATACAATATATCATGTATAAGATAATAGAATGTACGATTATCGATGTATGTATAATGTTCTTTCCAATCTAAAATTACCTCAGTGAAATTTTTACTTCACAACCTTATATTCGAAAATGTTTTGAAACGTACTATTCGCAGAAAAAATGCTTCATATATTTGCATGGGAAATATTATGCCTTATTAATTTAACTATGAACAAAGGTGACAGTTTAAATTTTAATGCAGCTGTTAGTCCATTTTTTTATTAATTACTTTGAAGAGCTGGAGAGGTTCAGAGGGTCCAGTAATAATAACGTAGTTGAGTTGCTGGTTGGATGTCTGGGATTCGATACTTAGAAATGTCTTGGAATTGTTTTTCATGCCTCAACGTCGACATTAAGTGTAGGAAATTCAGTATGCTATACATGAATATCGTATCTATCTCGTGGGTAGAAGTGGCAGGAGCGTATACTTGCCACATCTGATCGTTTTGAGGTTAAGAAATTAAGTACGATTCGTTGTGGGACAGTTTGAAAAACGTCTTTTTTTTAAAAAAAGAACACTTCATAGTTGTGAAGTAGATTTATTCGCTCTTCCGATGTCTCGTAAACTAATCTCGTGTCACTTGTCCTTTGTTGTGCAACTGTTTCTCTTTCGTTTCTCTCTCTCTCTCTCTCCCTACCTCGTCGCTTCTAATGTACAGCCTGTAGAGCGCAGCAAAGTAACAAGAGGAGATGTCTCTCACTGGTAGCTGTTCCACCCACTCTTTGCCACCCCTATCCCTCCCCACGCTCTCTGCTGTCCACTCACCGGCTCGTTCTCTCGTCCAAAGCTCTTACGCGTGCCAAAATAAGCTTTTTCGCCAGCCCCTCAGAGAGGATCATAAACGCTACCCTTTGTAACAGGGCCCCAAATTTCGCTGTGGCACGTTTATGTTTCAGCCCTTGGGTCACTTCGAACTCAAAATTGCCTTTTGATGGAAAGCACAGAGTCACGAGAGAAAGAAGAGGAAGAGACAAGGATCGTGACGCGAGCACTGGGATTACCGTAACGACAGAAATGGTGTCTCAGGTTTGGAAAGATGCTTGTGATTTTGAAACCATGATATGCACGTAGAAAATATGTGGACGTTGAAATAAAATCTACGGAAAAGTAACGGAAAGTACCAAAAGAGACTGTACATTTCCCAGACATCCTAATACCTCTCTTTCCGAATATTCTTCTTCCGAAACTTAATAGAAAAGATGAGTCTACTGGCTGAAACCTGAATCACGCCTAACAGACTTTTAATACATAAATCAAATTTGTTTTTAAAGAAATAAAAGATTAATAGAAAATGTTATCGGTAACTTAGGTTAACGCGGAAGTTAATGGGATAAATTTTTTTTCTGTCCCTTAAGTAAACTTTTTTATATAATATATTTTATCTCATCGGGTTCTTTATTTATGGCATTTGTAGCTTCTTTTTTCCTTTTTTACTTATGGATGCTACAAAGGGGCTTTGATCTCAACTGTGAAGTGGTATTCATGCAAAGAAAAATATTTATTTTGAAGTATAAAAATTGTGTTTATTTTAACGATAAAATATAATTGTTATACTGATTTGTCAATAAAAACAAGAAAGGGTTCAGGAACTGAAGTGTGCTGAGACTTTGAAACGAAGTAGACATAATACTGAGTAAAATTGTATACATGGAGATATGTTACTATCAAATACTTCTTTAAGATACGTTCACCGACAGCGGTGGTCTAGTTGTGACTTCGCTTCCACGATCCCTCTGAGCGGTAGAGCGTGGGTTCCAACCCTGCTCGGACGAACTAGGTGAGGTTTTCAGCTGGATTTTCCCTCACCTACAGATAAATGTCTGTTCGGTACCTTACGTTCCCCAGCAATCCAACGTCTCTCCTTTCTAATTTCCTTATCCAAGTCCAACGGTTTGATGGAAGAAGAGGTCTCCTGATCTAAACCTCGCCAAAGGCAATAAATAAAATACATTTAGAATTAGTTTTATATTGCATGCGTGCCTCGTATGAATACATCTAAGAGAGCTTGAAAACTATTTTGGATAATATATATTGCACGATATATAGTTATATAGTTATTATTTCGTTGTTTGAAACTAATGTACCTCAAAAATAATCATGAATATTTTATATTTCGTTCATAGGGACTCAAAAGACGCAAGGATTAGATATCAAAGCACGATAATTATACTTCCGGGTAGGAAAGGATTAAAATATAAATTTTCCGGTGTGATTGGGGAAAAAATAGACAAAAGATTGTTCACGAAAATTTTACTACAAAATTCATTTATTGTGTATATAATCTAAGATTTATTTCGAAGGAACAAAATAAATTGCTTTCGACATAAAACTATTTTTACAGAAATTTTAATTTTGTGTGAAACCAAAAGATATTATGGGACCTCCTGCAGTGAACTCGGGGTAATCCATCACACTTTCCAATCACCAAACTCATTTCACCGTTTCGTCCAGGTAGAAAAGTATTGACAGAAAAATGTTACTAATTTGTTTTACAAGAGGTAATCTAAAAATTTTTGCCGAACTGTACATAGCTTCTCATCATAGGGAGGCGCTTGCCATAATTTTGCCTTATGACCCCAAAACGATAAATCCGCCTAAGCTTCCGAAAAGTATATTAGTTTATTTTCCTCCGCGTGATCATAACCAGATCGTAACTGCATTTCTTACAGCAAACCTATGAGTATTATTTTTTTTATTGCATTATATCACTCAAAATAAATTCCTGTAGAATCCCCAACCGTCGTGAATCATGTGTCACCACTCAAAGCTCAAATCCACAAAGAGAGGACAAATCTCGGATCTCGCCGTCATGACACTGTCATCCAAAGAGCAAACATCAACATATCCCAAACACGGTCGCTCAGCGTTTCACCTTTCTGTCCCGGTGACGAATTCAATTCCAATGTGATCGTGTTTACCTGGCGTCGCCATGTCGGTCTAAGCGCTCTGCTCTTGACTCTGGTGACCGCCTGCGTCTCTCTGTATGACACTCTACTAGGGTGGTTCTTAAAATATCAAATTTTCAAATTTGGATAAGGCACCTTCCTATTTTGTTTTATGCCTAAACATACGACTTATGTCTAAAAATATCACAAAAATTTCAGATTAATAAAACATATACCAATATTTGAAATTTTTAAATTTGGAGACTTAAAAGAATGGAAGATGACCAGTTCACGTTTCCGATCATTTATAAATAACAAGTAACCGACCGGAAATTACCCTATTATTGTTCAGGTATGATTTCTTTGTTCTTTTCTCCCAAAATAGTTATCGATGCAGAAGGGATTTTATTCTCGAATTGGAGGTTGTGTGTACACAAAAAATGATATTTTCTTAGCAAAGGTAGGGTTCAGTAATGTATGCGTGGTGGAAAATCCAATAACGTTTTTGTAACAGTCCCCGAGTAAATGAGTATGGCCATCGCCAGTGGAAGATTGCTAGGACGAATTATTTCTGTAGAGGTAAAAACAAATAATTGTATTCGATTTATGGTGGAAAAATGTACCATTAACTCAAGAAAATTGATATTCTAGACAAACTTTGTGAATTTGTGTGAAACGTCCGAGTAGAGAACAATTAAAACTCCCAGGTGACGTTACGTAAGATCGGTCTCTTCTATTTTAATGCTTCAACAGCTTTTTCTTCCTCATATTACCGCCACTACCTCAGTTGATATCGAATGCTTGATATAACCAATTCATGGAAAAGAGAAACAATTCATTAATATATACCTCAATTTATTGTAACTTTTCATTACTCTCGTGTACATTTAATAATCTAGTTATCATTTGGAGTGACGATCAATGGTTGATTAATTATTGATATGTTCTCTAAAATCAATTCATCTTCAAAAATCTATTATACAATAGTTTATCGATAGTTATCGGGAGTATGATCAATTATTAAACACACCAATTTTTAGCGAAAGACTGAATATTTTAATTAAATTAACTTGTGTAGTCTCGTCAACCATATGTTGGTAGGTGAGACTCCACAAGTTAATTTAATTTTTAATTACGCCAACAATCAATCAGATATTCCAAATATACTGAATATTTTCTCCTGACACGTTGCAATATTTTATATCCAATCCTATCTTTCCTCCTCTTCTGTTCCTGTTTCGTAGCGATAGCAATTTCAATAGTGCTTCTCTTCCGCGCAAGAAGAAGAGGAGTAGGGTCCGCTCAGCAGCTGCGTTCGCTGACGCCCGTCCGTGTAGGCACACTTGCGTCAATATGTTCTTTGCGCTTCGGTCTCAAGAGCCTCCAGTCAGCGCTCGAAACCCAGAGGAGGCACTGACGACGCTTATTTACCTTTGACCCTGGCTGGGAGACGGAGAATTCGTATTGGATAGTCGGTGACTCGGAAGCGTGGGGGGGTTAGCAAGGGATAAGCTTCACCACGTGCCACCTCACCTTGCAGCGCTTGCGTCGCGTTCGGAGCGAACATCGAAATCATCTGGTTTTTTGTAGCTTCTTCCTCCAGACGGATTTTGTGAGGAAAGATTTGTCATCACATGCTCACTCACACTGAAGTTCGAGGGAAAGGTTTTTATTTGATTGTTTTGATTTTATTTGAAAATGTGAAGCTCAGTTAACAAATTGGGTAAACAAATGTTCACCGTGCGAATATATGAAGCTGCTCCAGATTCATCGACCAGTATGAGCATGTATGAGAACTTGTTGAGTGTTGCAGGTCTAGAGAACGACCGAAAATGGTTCCTGATTATAGACATTTCCGTAAATTTTAACACAGAAACTAAAGTATAACTCACGTACAGTAGTAGAAAAGTTCAAATAAATGTAATGCACGCAGCGCTGGCAGGTACGCAATATCCACCATCTCATTTCAATCGTCTGCTTCGGGCAGAAATTGAAGTTGAATGGATACCCCGAGCACACAAGGATTGCGTGGTAATATGTTTACTGCGTGTTCGATAAATTACGAACGAATGACCACAAACATTCTTCAAGGTTTATGCAATTTACCAAAAAATACAATTCAAATTAGTTTGAAAGAATGTGTTTGATTTTCATGGTACTACTTAGCAATTATTAATACACTTGTCATAAGGGTGTAATATGGAGAACAGAGGAGAAACGCTGATATGGAGTGTTAAAAATTAGAATCTATCTGAAGGACGAATGGAACCCCTCACTAGTAAGAGTTGATTACAATAAATCTAAGGCTAAATTCAGATCTTTTTACCTTTTACAGTGAAAAAGGTAACGGAACCCAAAAGAATATGATGACGTAACTGTTTATTTCAGTAATCAAGTCCTTTTCTTTCACAATATATAACATGCGTTCATATCATGCCATGTTCGAACATCTTCCAAAGCACCTTAGCAGCATTATAAAAACATTCGTAATAGTAGACCTTTCTGTATATTGTTCTAAGATATGAGAATAAATAATTCAGTAAAATAAAGTTTATCATACGTTGGAAGTAATAAATGATCATAATCTTGCCCATTATTACGTACGAACACATATTGAAAAAATTGTTCTCTTTCCCGACTGTGTATTCTAATTTAATTTTGAGTCAATTATTTTATGATTTTCCCTCCCTTAACAAGCCTAATCGGATCACGGTAGGTAGAGTTCGCGATTGACCAGGCACAGTGAGGAGAAAATGTGGCCAATATCACGGTCCGACCGAAATGATCCTGGAATACGCCGGTGCTAATTACCTAGGTGAGTTGGCAGGATAACCATTCTGGAGTCTGGGATATGAGTAAAGCATACATCGTGACTTTATCGGAATTTGAATCCTGTTCAACGCACTATATATTGAGCTAGGCTCACTTTTGAAAATAGACAACATAATATGAAAGGAAAAGTTTTTGGAGTGTGCACTAGTAAATTATAAGTCATAACATAAATATCATAGCAGAAAAACCCTACATTGCAATAAAAATATAAGAAAATAGAGAAACAATTCCAGAAATGAAATTAAAATATATTATAATTATCAGAAAGATAAATCAGTTTAAATATATTTATCATCACAAAATAGTTCACTCCTAAACATCTTACCAGCACATTCAAGTACAGATTGCATCTTCCGTCTTTAACTCGTCGTCCAATAGGCTGATCTAAAACAGTAGCCCCAAAGATTTTTGCTTTATCTCGAAAACGGTGCGACGTACAGAAATGTAGTTCGGAAATCTGTATGCAGAAGTATTAAATAATAAAAACGCTTAAACTCATACTTTCAAAATTTTGAATTTTAAGGAACCGGCAGTGAAAAAAGAAGTCGGTATGAGCTTACCAGAAATAAACTTCAATTTCCTATGCATTCAAAGTCAAATCTCAAGTTTGATTTTAATACATCAATTTGTTCGAGAGACATTAGAGGAACACACAGACACATATACGTCATTGGAAATAATCTCCAAAATTTGAAAATTGACTCCCTTGGAACCAATTCGTAAAGATTCGAAGATAACTCTTTTTTTCTTTTTTTTTCGACCGATTACAATATTTTTCTTGAATGTTCTGTATGATTGGCGAGTAAAAACTCAACATTACCTCGTTTGACGCTGAGACTGCTGTTTAAGTGACGTGGAACCAAGAATCCACTCTCGTTCTACTTCATTGCACCATCAGTAATATCCACTGCCCACGGGAATAAAATCAGGAATAATTGATGAATCTCTCATCCTGGAAACATGGACATGAAACTCAATTCCGTCGTACTTTGTATTTTACATACTGTTTGCTGGAAACGCTTCGCAATTTGATTATACATGATGAAACATGACGATATTTGCTGAAATGTATCGTTCATATCTGTAGAATTGTTTTACAAACTGTTTCAGAAATGTTATGAGCAAAGCGCTACAATTTGTTTTGTTATACAGAAATAATATTAATTTACATACTCGAAACATAACATGGAAATTAACTTGACATATTAACAAGAAGTACTAATCATATATTACTGAGAAGTAGTATTTATTTAAATAACTTTTTTAAGCAAATCGACTCTTTTAGAGCAAGTGAAACACCAATAATTTAAATAGCTAGAGTAATCTTTTCTTCGTAGACAATTCGTCATCAAGTTCACCATAAAAGAATAATTTTTATTAATAGAGCCCATTAACTATACATTCCTACTCCTTACTATATTTCAAATAATACTCTGAATAACATCTGAAACTTTTCATTCGAATATATATTTGATATGAAACTTTCATTTGTTAGTTATAGTTATTGGAATACATATTAACTCACAAAATGGTAATTGTTGCCTAAATTCGAAACCAGCTTATTTCTAACTAATAACCTATTTAATAACTTCATAGTAAAATTATCACTAAAGACCTTTTAGGAGTTTCAACTCCAGCATTGCAATTATCCTTAATGCTACGTCCATATCAACTTAGTCCAGCTGTACGAAAATAGCAAGCAAAGCTTAACTCCGCGATTAGCACGCCGTCAAGCGGGCAGGGCTTATCGAAGCGTGTTTCTACATATAGTTTGTGAAGTGGTTAAACAACTTGTTAATAGTAACGCTGTTACAGCTAACGGACCAGATAAGCGCAGGTTTCATGTCATTAGTGGATATTCGTCCGCGATCTCCTCATCACAAACATTAAGTACTGGATGCTACCCCACTTGACGCTAGATGACCATGTCGTCTGGATCAAGTAACACGTTCAAGTATTTCTCTACCTTTTAGTAATGGTTTATAAAAGATTATAAAAACAAATATTTTACAATTGTACATATGACTATGGCTTAAATTTTTCGTATATTTCTTACGTATGATATTAAAAGAATTATTGATATTGGCATATATGAAGCAGAACTATTTTACATTATCATGTGAAGCAGAATCATTCAACTTAAAACATAGGCTAGGTTAAAGTCTGATAAATTATTTGGATTTTTTTTATCAGATATTAAAGAAACTTACTCTGGAGGTAACTTCAGGCACTACTGCGTACTTCTGAATATTTTGTGTTTTATTAATTACAAATTTGTTGGTATTGTGTTAATTTAATAAGACGTACTGAATTATTTTTATTGTTAGGAATGTGTTAAATCCGCCTCTGCCTTAGGACCCTGGATCGGAATTGATGGGATGGTCCCTTGCTTGCTTCCGGAGAGTAAATTAGTTTATTGTCCTCCACGTGGTCACACGCAGTTTGTAACTGCCTTTTTGACAATAAATTTATTATTATTACTGTCATGACGTTTCGATGGTCTAACAAGAGCGGCCTTCCGTTGCCGTTAAATACATGGAGATCGTACGTTATTTTAATTTTTACCCAGTGCGCGAGAATGGAAATTTACTGTGTGTTTGGTGAATGCTCCATGCCTTTATAACGCAGTAAGGAATATAACGAAAGATTATATTTGCAAGATTTATATTTCAATAGAAAGTAAAAAATTGTTGTTGCAAACAATAATAATTAGACTAAAATGTTATATAAATAAATATTTTTTTAATAAGTTATCTACAAATTTATTACGAAAAAATTATCTTTAACAAAAAAAATACTTATGACCTGAGTAATGCCAGGAAAATCACCTTCTTGATTTAAAAATCTTCATGAGATTCATCACAAGGAAGAGAGTTTATTTTGACATTCAATATTTTGATTAATTTCCTAGTCATCAATCTTCTTACAAGCTCCACTTATTCTTTGACAATACATGTGCGCGAACTGCAACATAATTATAATACTCTTCTTAATGAGTAAGATTTCATTACAATCAATGTAAAGCTAGGAGATTTAAAAATAGTGTTCAAATTTTCTAACATATCAAACTAAATTATTTATAATAATCATCGCTATCATCTCAAATCCAGTGATCTACAACAAGATAGTCAGTAGCTGTGTCTCTTAATTTTATTTTAAATCACTGCTCTAGCGGTCTAATTGTGAACTTTGCTTCCAACACGCTTAGCCATCTTAACATCTGCAAATTTGATTGTAAAAAGCACATTATGCTTTCGCTATAATATTGTGAGATATTATCACTCACACTACCACTTTTTACATAAAATACGTGATCTTGATAAATCGATAAATAAACTCACGTTTGGATCTGTCATTACCCTCTCATAATAATTGTGAGTGTTTAACCTCAAAGAATATCTATACGTTTTGCTAATACAAAATCTCGTCTCTCAGAGTGTTCCATATTCCAAATCAATTATTTTATCATTCATAATTGTGAAAACGTGTAAGTTTTAAGAATGGATTCTCATTAAAGTGAAAAATATTCGTCATATTTTTGGAAGAATACATTTACTGACATAGAACTGGCTCACATGTCCATTAAGATGACAGATCTTCACGCTTCAACAATCATAGATTTGATCATAAAATTATTACATCAATAATCGTTGAGAATCATCCACAAAATATCACAAAACCATAGTTAAATGAGTGTCTAGTTCCAGTTTATAAAGCAACAAAAAATTTTTTTCACCACTACCTCATCATCTCAGTGAGAATTTTCTCGAACATATTGTAAAGAAAATAACCGAACGTGGCCATACTTGAAAGTTATTTAACGCACAGGGGTTATAGTTGTATAACGTTTCCACGAACTACAGTTTTTATCGTTTTCTTTTTTTTATTATTCAGCATGTATAAAAAATAAAGTTTTGCAATCGGTCGAAAAGAAATTTCGAGATCTCTTCGGACCTTTACGAATTTGACTCCAGGAGAGTCTATTTTCAAATATATATTTTTTTACTTTCAAAATATTATTACTTCCTATTTCCTTTTTTCCCGTTTTTTTCTTCACGTTATATCCTCTTCATATCCTCCCGCCACCGAATCTTATTCCCCCGAATCACCACGCACTATCATCACATTGCTACTTCTATCCTGTTCCCCCCTCCTCTTCCTCCTTTCCCCAACGCGTACATTTGCAGAGTTCATTTCCATAGAGAAGCACACGCAACGTTGCGTTTAATGGCGGTCGCAAATTGAAACGTGTAGAGGAGACGAGCCGCTTTCGTGATTTATGCGCTTTAAGTGCTTTTCTGATTTTACCTGCGCGCAGTGTGATTGCGGCGAGTAGGCATCGGCCACCGCGTCGCGTCGCCCGCGGGGAAAGGACGACCCCGCTTAGCGAACGAGCAGCGCAATCGGAATTATTTCGCGTTACTAACATTCGTCCATCTCGTTGAGCGAGGGAGAGGGAGTGGGGAGGAAAAGAAAAACAGACTTCATTAATCTGGAATAAAAAGTTCCACTGCAATTTTTTATGGAATCGCCAGTTAGTGGTTTTGGTGTAAAAAAAATGAAAGTACTAGAGTTTTTCAATGGTTTGCGATTTTTTTTAGGAATGGGAATTTAAAGATGAACATTCTACGTGTTCTCTACTGTGATGTACGAGGATGGAAATGAACATACTAAGTGCATTTTGCTAGCGTATACTTCTAAGTCGTTAGAAAGACTGGATACGAAATACAGAGTNATATATATATATATATATATATATATATATATATATATATATATATATATATATATATATATATATATATATATATATATATATAACAGTGAATAACATCAGCGTAACACTACCGCAAATATTTAGGTTTTGGGGTATACCGACAAAGAAAACTATTTCTCTAACGGAGTGACTTAAGAGGCAGGCGCGAGGCAAGATCATTCTCTTAGCTTTCTTTACTGTACAACATGTTTAAATATTCGCGATGCTATCACGATGTTATTTGATCATCTTTCGTATCATAAATGTTACATATTTTATTAGTATTTCCTCGAATTTAGAGGAAACCCTGAAATAATTCCATTTAAATAATCGATTAATATTTCTGATGCTGAAAAGGTACAAATCATTTGATTATGTCAAATAAATGCCCAATGTTACAACAAGAGTGAGTCTAGATGTATAGTTGGCAATACCCGTCCATGTTTGCACCTTATTTCTCTCTTCAGATTGGGGCAAATGCAACTAATCCAAATAAACTCCTAAATACATTTATTAACATCAACGTATTTTTGCATACTTTTTAAAATCAAACTCCATTTAACTGATTTACATTTTTTAAATAAAGAGTTTGCATAAGTGTGTTTGAACAAACGAGTCACTATAAATCAGGGGTCGGCAACCTATGACCCGAGGGTCACCGAGTGATCCATTTCATAATTTCAAGTGACCCATTTCAGTTCCGAAAATAAAGTATAATATATAATAATAAATTATAAAACATAAACATGAAACAAACATTTTGAGAATTAAAAAAAAATTAAAATAGATACTAAGAACAACATTTTAGTTCGATTTCCATGGATCTTATACACATAAGTGTTTAAGTATATAAGATCCATGTCGAAAATAACTCTGACCCAAACGTCTCTTTAATACTCACATTTTGGTTGATTTTGACCCGCGGCCAAAAAAGGTTGCCGACCCCTGCTATAAATGGTGGCTCTTGGTGGAGTTAGGTCGACTACACTAATCTTAGACAAATGATGATCACAACCATGGCTAGAGACACAATGACCGCATTTTCGATATCTTGATCCGTTTACGAAATATTGAGGTATACAAAATGTTCGTATACAAAATGTTCGTAAAAATTCAATTAATTTACTGTTTCTCGCTATGATTCATGGATTTAAATGGAACATATTTCAGAGCTAAGTTATAATGTTTATTTATTGCGTTAAGCTCGTCACAGCTAAAATCCTTCAAAAGGTCGTTCGTACTTTGTGACAGAAGTCAATACTTCCATCACACGATTTATAATGTATCTCCTTCATTTTGTTCCATGAGATATTAATTCCGCGCTCTGTAAGCGTCTCCTGAATATTCCAGAAACACGTCACAACACATTACGTCCTCGGCCTCACCTCCATTCCTCGCGATCTATGGAGGGTGACGTGTAACATCTCGCTGAATACGCAGGGCCGGCGCGTGATCTATCACGAACTTTTCCCCTATTTAATGGCGCCGCGCCCGGCGCTCAAAATGGAGCGACGAAGTGTTGAGTAATTGGTCCTCCAAATTGGAGGATGTTGGTGTGCCTAGTACCGAACCCTACGGTAGTCCGTTAATTAGGTAGAAGGATCGATAGGTCGATATGTCGACGTGGGCATCGCAGAGCAGACAGAAACGAGCACTCGACGAGAAGATGCGATGTGAGACAGGTTTCGGCGTCAGATGCTGACGAGGAGGGACCTGAGCTCAGACAAGGCTTTTCTTCGAGCGCTGGGTTATTTTCTCGCGGAAATGAGTTTGTGCACNTATAAGAGACAGGACAAGAACGTCACGGTGAGATTTTTCGAGACCGTCGGTCGCATTCTGAAGAGAAATTTTGTTTATTTTCTTTCGTGACGCTGTAGCGAAAGTTAATTGAAAATTGCTATAGCCTGACAGCATTCTGCAAATACACCCATTTTAAATTTAGAATGAAAAATATTGGTCTTTAAAACTCATCTAATAAATTCAAAATTATTTCCTCAAATTGATAATAATGAGGAAAAAATACTTATTTATACAATCAATAAGGAAATAAAAGTAAATTTAAATTTCAACGACAAATTCAACCTTTTACATCACAAATGTTTTAACGTTCTTAAATATAATTTACCTGATAAATGTGACGTTTAAAACTACTTCTTATAGTTTAAACTATGGAGGAGTTAAAATATTTGAATTAAAATAACTGAATGCACTGCAGTCGGATACGTATTAATGCATACAGCTCCGAAATTTGTAAAATTGAAACATAAAACAAACAAATTTAATATAATTTTATCCTATTATGGAATATATGACTTCCACTTTAAATATGACTAATGTGAGAACATAAATTATAAGTAGAATAGAGATATGTCATGTAAAGAACACTTCCTTGGAACTATGAGACCCGAGAGAGATCAACAACAAAAATCCTCACACAGTTTTGGAATTAAGAAGTTTTTACTTTCAGAACAAAGTAGATCTTTAGAAACATTTCTCAGGAAGACCAGCAATACCTCTAGTGGAAGTAGTTATGGGTGCACAGAGACCACTTCAGTAATTTTGCGAGATAAAAGCCTGAAATATAGACCCTGAATGCAAAGAGATAGTTAACGACGGACTGAGTTCTTCACACAAAGTTTCTTTGAATGGAAAATCCAGTTCCATTACGATTCGTTGAACAAATACAATAATTTCTATGAGAAACAATCACTAAAATGTGAGTTTCGACGACAGAAATCCAATGTCATTAAAATTTTATGTACTTATAAATGTATTTTTTAAATCGCAATGTGAAGCTCTTTTTCTTTCAATTTTACCCGATTTTTGTTCGGACTCGATTTTTTAACTCCTTGGAAACGTAATAGTGAAATATTTATTTTACTTAACAGAAAAATATTGTTTGATAATTGATCGTACTCAAATTGTGCCAATCTATTACTCTATTACTGTTTTATCAGTTTTTAAAGATTCTTCGTACACAATGGAGATAAAAATGAACATCAAATACATTCACTTTCTTAACTAATGAAGCTGTGGAAATAAATTTACTTCCTGAAAGCAAATATATGTATTCTTCAATAAATCAATTGTGTCAAATATTTGTTATTGGGTATTTATTATGTTTCTTCCTGTGATGGAGAATGTATATGAAACTAAGTTTAATGAATTATAATATTTTTTGTGAGCATTTTCCACGATACGTCGTCGTTGAGGTTTTAAACATACCGTTGAGCAAACAAACATCTGGGTACAAATATTTTTAATTTGAATCCTTAGGCATTCAATAACGTTGTCCACAATTGAAGTCGAAAGGATCCACCATCCGCAGAGTAAGAACAATTATCTTTATAAACCAAATTTCAAATCTTACCCAATAAGACTCAAAATTAATTAATATTATATTTATTGGCGGAATACTCAACGTTTTCCATCCACTTTTGCTTTGGAAGACGAATAATAATTTTCTTCTTTCAGTTTTAATTTAAGACGGTAATATACAGGTTACATTATATACAATTCGTATCGCAAAAAGATATTTTTGGTGTAACCTAAAAACTTTTATACTTAATTATAAAGTGTCTTGTAACCTCATCTTTAGGAAATACTTTATTGTTCGTTTTGGGATACTAAACAGTTACAAATGGAAGTTCTTCTATTTGATTTGCTAATAAATGTAACGGCAATTCCTTACCATAATGCAAGAGAAATTGCAGTAATGCTTTGACAAATGGTATATGGGTGAATTTGATTGCACTCTTCTCAATGGACCCCTTCAAGTGTATATTGGCAGACAACGAAATACATCACCAACGCCTTCCAACTCTTCTTCCGCAGCCTTCGTGCTCCCACCGTCCGCGGGCGCCAACTGTCCCATCATTCGTCTCTCCCACGTGGTTTATCTCTCCCACCGATGCTTTTTATGAGTGCCACGGTCGCATTACGTTGGAGACAATTGCACTCCTGGGAACTGAACGTCCGTAGTATTGGCTGGAGTGATCCGCTCTATATTGCTTCTGTTATGGGAGGAAAGAGAAAATTTAATTTGCATTTAATTCTTGACTACATTTACTATTTAGACAGACATTCGTGACTTGGTGGGGAAATTGTCTAGTTAAAAACAATAACCGGCTAAAAACTAGTTAGTTTTGTTGATTTTTAGTAATTTTGGAATAATGAAAAAATGTAAGGTTTTTAATTTTTGGAAAATCATACTCTACTTTAAATGTAACAAATATTGTAAAAACAATTAAGGCACTTATGTTAGCAGTCGAATTATTTATCTCCTAGAAACTACTTTATGGAATTTATTTCATAAACATAGAAAATCTACTTACATAATAATTTTAAAAAATGTTTTGATATAGAATAAAGATAAATTAAACAACGTACAAAGAAAAAAATTAACATTTATATTTTTATGAAAATAGTAACAAGAGGTATTTTGGAGCAATACTCATAGGCTAACATACCATTGAAACAACTAAAAGAGTATAATTATCTATCTCTAAATGATGGCACTTATTTGTAATTACGACATATTTATCTTACAATAACATAAATTTCACTTTTTTAAACATCGTTCCATTTTGTCTGAAATAATGAAAAATTTGTATTGACAAATTAAAAAGTAACATTTATCACTTTGTGGAGGAGATTTCGATCGCAATGGCTACGTAAATACGGTAACAATGGCCGTTGCTTGGCGAGCATCCGCATTTGATGTGGAAGCATGGCCGGTACTACAAGCATAGCCAGTACATGAAATGGAGCGGCGACGTTGCCCGAGGAACGGAAATATAAACCAAAAAGTGACAGGTGGGAAAGAAATCTACCCCACAAATGTAGTTACGGTTTAAATTCCAGATCATATTGTTCTTCAGTATCGAAAAACACCTTATAAGCAAAGAGTAGTGTGAAATGTTTAACAAGTGCCCTGTATAGCATCAGATACAAGGAGATTATTCGGCATGTATTTCTTTGTCACTACACTTCTCTGTCACAACCTCCGACAATTTTGTGTAACTTTCTTTAAACAAGTAAACTACCCAGTGACACTAAGGTCGAGTCTCTTCCAGAGATTAATTTTTCTAGTAATTCAATTCTTTTGTCGATGTATTATATCAAAACCTTTTTTTTTTCTATTCCCTATTTTCGTATGTTGACGACTTCAATGTACTTTCAGTTTCGTCATCTAACATACTATAAAACCTATATCTTCAAAAATACAATACTCAATAATTTTCCTTGTTACTTCATCTTTGGTATGCGTATATGATCATAAACTCACGCTGATTGTATGTTTGACATCACCTTTTATCTTCACTCGCCGGCATTTTCTATACACTTCTATCGATTGGGCCGACACAAAATGTTGCTGGACGAATAAAACTAACGCGTTATATTTATTTATTTGTAACGTGACATTTTGATTCTTATTAACAAATTTACATTACTTAAATCTGACAAAATATATTTTTTCTTTGTTTTAAAAAGTATTTTTAACATTAACATTTGGTATCATAACAAAACGTCTTCATAGTCTGATGTATGCCAAGGTAATTCCCAACACTATATTCTCTCTCACCAGACCTGCCACGTCAAATATTAATTCTGACATCATAGACTTATAACGCAGAGTTGTGTCCCCCAATTTTGATGTAAAATATACTACAACTTAAAAAAAGTCTTAAAAAATGTTTTGCGGGCCGCTTGCGGTCGATGGACCACCGGTTGGAGAGACCTGACATTTCCATTTACGTCTTGGACTTGAACCTCAGCCTCGATGAACTCTTCAACCTACGTCACTCATTCTGCACCATATCATTAAAGTTTAGTATTCATAATTTTAACGATTTCAATAAAAGTAAAGTATACAGTAGAACCTCGATTAATCGTGTCTCGATTAGTCGCGTTCACGATTAACCGTGGTGCTCACTCCTCCGCTGAAAAAATATTCCAACTACATTTATAAATCCAACTATTTCCACTGTTGTACGTAGGTTCGTAGACTCACTCCCATGATGTAATGAATTTGAGAGAATACAGAACTGAACTAAGGAAAATCGTTTCCAACCTCAAAAAACAAAGACGGATTACATAATATTTCAACCCCTGATAAGGTGACATTGTACACACGTATGTATATTTACATAGTTAGTTAAATAAAATATGTCTCGATTAACAGTGATTTTCATTGTCCGTGCAAACCCTCCCCCCTCCCATTGTCCCGGATAATCGAGGTTCTACTGAATAATCATTAAGGAGGTTTATCAATTTACTTTACGCAAACGAATCATTTATATGCAAAGAAACATTAACGGACGAAAAATTTGAAGAAAAAGAATGCGAAATATCCCTTTCTGTGCAAAAGTGGTTTGTGCACCGTGCTCCACTCGAATCAACTCCATGTATAAATCTCTTCCCATGAAGTAGCCTGTGTAAATTAACAAAACAATTTTGAGCGATGTGGATTGCGTCAGAACACATGACCAGATTAGGAAACTAATAGATGACGCCACTCTTGGAGAATGTGTTGTGCACATCTGGATGAACTGCGCGTGAGTTAACTGTTGTACCATTGATTGCCTAGAGACAATATAAATGAACGTAAATCCGTCTGCGCAGCGCTTGAGAGCAAGTGAGAGAGTAATCTTCGCCTATCTACATCACCAGTAATAGCACGGAATACTAAACGGTGACAATATTGAGCTGAAAGTAATTTTGTTATAACGTATTTTCTCATCCACCAAGTGAATTATCTAAGTAAAAAAAAAAGATAAAGTATGCGTAGACGTACTGAAAATAAAGGTAAAGTATACATAGATGGTCCTAAATAATAACACGGGCGCTCACACACACAATTATTCTGTTCCAAAGACTATACCTAAGTAATATTATGTATTTCGACGCGATGAATCCGAATCCGGAGCAAGAATCCCTCCGTTTTCTAATTGCGATAAACCGCTCTCAAATACAGACAATACGGAAAATGGAATTGGGAGGAATCAGAATAGCATATAATTGTAGAAATCGGCTTAAAATGACTGCAGGACCGTATTTATATTTCAGATTCGGATTTAGTGCATCACAATACATAAGGATACATGGGTCCAGTCTTTGGATTAGATCATTTTGTGTGTGTGTGTGTGTGTGTCTTGTTATTACTATGTATTTTGAGATATACTTTAAGCATATACTAAATGGATGATACTTGGAGTTCAAGAATTTTCAAAACGTTTTCAAGAAGAAGAAAAGAAGAATTCCTTGTAAGAAGATAAGACTATAAATACACTTACTCCAAACACGTGGAGAGGCAATATAATGATAATGAGAGAATAAATTATCAGCCACTGAGAACGAGTTTCCAAGAATTTCAGAAGTCTGAAGATGAATATTGTAAGTTTCCGGTGTAACGAGAGTAAGTGACGTATTCTTCTCTCCAAATAAACTACATAGCTCTTCATTATTATAATACAAGATCCCGCATAAGATCTTCCGTCACCCACCTGGTATACAAACTAAAGGTATTTCTTATTAAACATAATACGTAACCAAAGAAATAGCGGATGGACTGCTTAACTATATCAGATCAAGTCTACTCGTAATTAAAATAATTATATTTTGTATTTTTACACTCATCTGTTTAATATACATTAAAATATTGATAATTTTATGACAAACACGGTGTAATAAGACTTTCTAAGTAAAACGAGCCAACACTCACTATTGTCGCGCTTTCAAAGTCAAGAACGGTGAAGGTAGCGAAACTAGTAAGTGAAGAGTGTACTATTCTATGGGAGAGAGTTCGTTAGTGTTGTCCTCCTATATTTCACAGAATAGTACGCTTTACGTTTATAATGAAATTTTGTTCACTTGACCCGAAAACAAGGGGAAGATGACTGTATACATGAGATTTTCATATTACAGTTTACACCTGGAAACACTGGTATTCAAATCACGTTTTACGTATTGTTTTTTAAAATTATTTTTACGTATTGTAGTTTACAAATGTATATACTTGTTTCACTCTATGTAGATTTTATTACTTGACACTTCTATTCACTGGCCATTAGCTCATGAAATTCGTTTCATTTGCGATCGTCCTTCGGTCACCTTAACATAGCCCTGCAAAACGGTAGATGCTGATATCTTACTGCTAAAGATATCGGTTCATAATTTTCTATGGAAGCTCCCGGAAATGCTGTTTGAAATCTGGATGGAAGAGATTTTAGTCGACTTAATCAAACGTTTGGGAGATACGAAAGCCATTGCGACACGAATTCTAAAGACGTACTCAGCATTTTCAACAATATAATAAAGGTTAGATGGGAAACAATATCAGAAAAAAATCAATAACTCTGATAATTTATTTGACAATAATTCTTTCATCACAGGAATCAATTATTGCGTATTTGTATTTCAGATATTCTGTACTTTTTTATACGACAAGCTTTATTTCCAACGTCGTTCAAAATAACGGTTATAACGACGTCCTTTGACAGCGGAAATATTACAAGAGACTACACAATGGCTGACGTTCGTGCTAAAGAGACCTACACCTAAAACAGAATGTCCAATATCAAAAAGTCACGGCATAGTGGGTAGTGTACCAAGATTATGTATATTTAACTCCCCAAATTATATTTATAACGATGTGGTTCGAAATTGGTTCGATTTGGGGAGATAAAAATAAAAATGAATCATCATAATGGTTGATATTACTTCTAAAAGTGATTAGAATCAAAAAATATATCCAGAGTCAAAAAACAGAAAGAATAGTTGTGAGGAATGCTGAACTGGGATAGGGTGTGAGAGAGTAAGTACGAGAAGGGATTGGAAAGGAGAGATAGAGAGGACGATAAAGAAGGGGGAAGGATAGAGAGGATAAAAGGGCATAGAATAAAAAAATATATCAATTGTCAAAAGGGAAAGGAGTGGTAGGAGAAGTATCAAAACGAATCAGGATAGGGTGTCAGAGAATGAGTATGAGAAGGGGTGGGAAAGGAGGAAGAGAGAGGATGAAATAGGAGGGGGATATAAGAGAGAGGGAAAGAGGATAAAAGGGCATTTAACAAAAAAACATACATTGTCAAAAACGAAAGGAGTGGTGTGAGGAGCGCCAAAGTGGAATAGGGTGTGAGAGAATGAGTAGGAGAAGGAATGAGAAAGGAGGGAGCGAGAGAGATGATGAAAGAGGAGGGGCACCGAAATTGCAATCGATTGGAGAGCGGGTAGCTCGCGGCCTTCTCTCCGGACACGGAAATGCTCTCGATTCGCTGTGGCACACTCTCCCTGCGGCACGTGGCAACACGCGCATTGATGGAATGTACCAGATGGAATGGCATGGACGGCGAGATCTAGCGAGAGTGTTAATAGATCCTACAGGTGATGTACAGCATTGACACAGGTACGGTTTCAGGGTCACAAGCAAATAGTTGCTCCGTACTCCAATTATGCAAACACACTGGAAGAATTGTGAGCATTAAACATATCAAAATGTGATTGAACAGATCACACTAACATCCTTTCCTTTAGCGACCGGAGTAATTCACCTACTGCGTAATTCGTATTGCAATTTTCTGTCGTGCAAGTAAAAGACAAAAAAAATAGTAAAATTTTCGATTCTGTTCAAAATTTTGAAAAGAATGATTCTAAACCACCATTTTGAAGCAATCGCTGTCCTTTTATTTTGTACAGAGATGATTACACTGCTGTTGATTAACAACTTAAATATAGAATGCTGGTTTGGTATTATTTTGATCATCTCAGAATATTTTGGTATCCCCTTACCATTGTCAAAAGTCAAAATTGTGTATTAGTCAAGGTACTAAGAAAAATACAGAGAAATTATAGAAATATTCATGTTTAGGCATGTTTAAACTCGAATATTGTGTATTACTAACTTTGCCTGTCTTTCTCTAGGTAATATCTATAATGCCTAGGTTAAGTGGGAAATGTGATGAATATTTCCTAATCGCTTCAAGCATTGTGAACATTGCCTAGGAATTGTTCACAATGCCTGAATATCCCACATTGCCGATAACATATACAGTAACAGCTAATATCACTCATTCATTTCAATGAAAACGGCGGAAATGTTGGTGGGTGCCCAGCCAAATAATCGCAGTTGGTGCGCGGCCAAGTTCAAGATCCTCGAGAGTTTTGGGACTGAACACTTAATTTCAAACAATTTTTCATTACATTTTTAAAATAATTTATTTTCCTTGGATTTAGGTACTGGATTCTAAAATCCATGTAGGATTAAAGTAGATATATGTACATCTGGCGTATAGCGATTTGGGCGTATATCAGTGCATGGTATTTACTTAAGTCTAAGGTGAAGGAACTGCAATATCATTTTAAACCGCCTTGGTTTAAACCATCATTTAAATCATGGTTTAAAGCACTTAGTTTCTTAAATAAAAACCGGTTTCTTATTTGTACTGTCGCTTCTTTCTTATCGTTTTATAAGAACAACTAAAACTTAGACTTGGAATTGAATGGAATACATATTTTCATGGGTAAATTCTTCATTTATTTCTTCATCTCATTTGCAAGTTAGTAATAAATATACGACCAGATTAAGCAGACCACGGTTTTTATTAAAACGTGTTTCAAGTTTAATAAAACATGAATCTTCAAAAATACACGAAACACTTTAAAATATTAAAACATTAAAACGTATACACAATGATTCAGTACAAATTTTGTACCATCTTCCGGTGAAACATATCTAACGTATGACTTGAGCATCAGCTCAGATATGTTTCACCTTTAGATAAAACAGAAAAGTATTATTCATTTTAGGTAATACGAAATTAATTCTAAGAAATAAGCAGTTTGGATGACAATATTATGAAATTTTGGTAATTAAGAAGTAATATAAAAGTCTTGAATACGTTTAATGAACAATTCTTCACGCATTTCACGAGAAATTTATAATTTGCTACAGAGACTTCATGGTCTCAGGAGACATTTTTATATCGATATATTGAGAAGCTTCTACCAAGAGCAATGTTTTTTTTATCCTGTTACTCATCTTGCTCACTATTTCCTTTTCTCAACTGATAACCTTGAATAGCATTGAGACAAAAGTATCATCACCACACATCTTCTGTATGATTTAGTACATTTCTTAGACAAACGTTGATTAATTAGCTGAACGCTCAGAAGTGTTTCAGAGAAGTAGACGACTTATTTACTCACAGTAAATAGTAAGAGTATGATGGGAAGGACGACTAAAGAGAAAATTAAAATACTACTAGTAATTCTGTTACTTGAGTGTAAACACAAAATGATTCAAGAATGAGAAGGATAATGTTCAGTTCTCATAAATAAATTATAGTTTTCCAGGATTATGATACTAATTTATCTCTTAAAATTGTATATACTGTTCAAATGTTACAAACATAATTTATAATTATTTTACATTCATCTAGATGTTTATCATTTATCACCCAAATCAAATATTTTAGGACGAGTATATTTCTGCTTTTTTCATCTTGAGTTCAATCATTTATTTTCAAGAGACTCCATATATCCTCCAATTTTAACCCTACAGCTATCTGAATCTATGAATAACTGAAAAGACGTTATCAATTACGTGAAAGAATTGTTATCCTTATTTCGATTATAAAAAGTTGAAAACATGTCTCATGATTGCTTTCATTATGTTTCGAAAACCTTTTCGTGTAGACGCAAAACAAATCACCAAAAACACCAGAACATTAAAAAAGCGAGAAATAATGTGTTGTCTTTCTAAAATGTTTTGTACATATGTAGTTTGCAACGTTGCAAATAACAGTTTCAGAAAATCTTAACGAATGTAACAATTTTGTAGCAAATTTATTCAAACACAAAACGGTCATTTTTAGTTATCCGTAAGACAACTTAAATGTCTATCTATCTTGCTATGAAGTAGTTTAAAGACATTTTGGAGTGATGTTTGAATAAGTTATTATAATTATATACTTACTACATTGATATCGTGTATATATTTTGTTGCAATAAATGCGTCGATATTCGAGACACTGAATAATATTTTAGTTATGGATTGGTTAATAAAACAGTTTCTGACGCTTGTAGCAAGCAATTAGTATCTTTATTTAAACAAGATAATCCCTCGAGTATTGATTACCTCGGAAAATGTGAATATGCAAATTCAGACGAATCTATGCACTCATGAGCAATACATACCAAAATGTCTGCTCCCCAGTTTTGCTGACCTTCTCTAACGCTGGTTGCTTTAATGTGCAGAATGTAGTTATGCAGCCGTTAACTACGCCGCAATTCGCAATTATTCTTCTGTTTTCTTTAAAAAAAGTTCCAAACCATCATTTGTTAATTTGAATCTTTATCTAATCTGCATTTTCCCTTAAGATAAGATTTTCTGTACAATATGAATGATTCAAGTCCTATAGATTACTACAATTTGTTTTTTAGACAAACCTGCCAAGAGATATATAATTCATAGCTTCCCACACTACATGATGTCCCAGAACTCCACATAAAAAAATGGAGGGATTAAAGCACATTAATAAGAAAAAAGTATTCAGGTACTGTACGAATGCTTCCATAATGAGATACGATGAACCCAAGACAAAAAGTTGTGTAAAGCGCTTTATTAGGGACCGAAATTTTAACATCAATTGTAATTTGATGTTGAATTTTGAATACCTGTATAACTTGAAGTAATTTCCTCAATAAAAACTTTATACTCCTCTGTCTTGATGTTATTTTATCTACTTTGGGAGCCATTTCCGGATATGTGTACCTAGATAATTTTGTTCCTATTTTATATGCTTTATCATCCCGTCTATTTTTTTACATGAAGTTCTGGGACATTCTATAAGTTGTGGTTGCTCATTCCAGATAGTCTGTGAACAAAGGGCAGCAATAATCACCCAAGCAATCAAGAAACAAGGGATGTAAATCTGCTGCTTCTGACCGAAAAAACAAAAAGAATTAAAAATATAAAAAATAGACGAATTTCATTCACGTTAATCATATATGGTTAACAAAATTACGTAAAAACCTAATGTACATTGTGTTAATTTGTAATATCTTATTGAAAATGTGAAGCGATATCAGTTTTGTTCACCATGACAGCAAGTTACCGTTTGCAGTCCATGCAAGCTCCACGACCTTTAGAAACTTCGTTAGCGGATTGTACCATGTTTCCGCGCTATTATTTTAGAGATAAGGTGTATTTACTTCGCCCTTTAATAGGTCAAGACCTTTGCGCTCCCCACCCTACTCAAAATCCTGTATTTGGGCCCTTTTGAATGATATAGCAATAATTTTTGTTTAGATAGTAATGAATATAGCGTCAACGATGGCAATGCTGCAACGAGTCCAGTATTGGAAGGATGAGAGTACGGTTGAAGGTCGAGCCGTAAGAGCCGTGCTACGGTCGGCCGCACTCGTCTCGCCTCAACTTCATTAAGAAGCCAGGGAGGTCCCAAGAAGAGAAGGCGCCACAACGTTGATCTTGTTAATTAGTGGGCGGTGGAAGGTAAGGTGGAGATGCGGTGGCAATGAAGGAGTTAAGCCCAATATTGGCTTTGTTGAAAAGTAAAAGTTCAGTTGTAGGAGGTGTTCTTTGATAAATATGACGGTGTGAAAAAGGCTGACATTTCTTCTTCTTCATTTGCTTCTCTTAAAGAATACCCAATTCCAAACATTTGTATACCATCAAATTTCCTCTTTAATTCATATTTTTACGCCACGTAATAGTGTGATATTGATCACATCTGAATTAGTAATTTTTCTCGTAAATTTTCTTAAGATATTTTTAAAATTATTATTTTAAAAAAAACTGATGAAGTGTAATGCAAATGTAAGATGTGATAGACACCGAAATTGAAGCGTCTGATACTTACGCCCGTTGCCTACATTGTGACTAATATACTTCACCAAATTCGACCCAGTCTACAATGAACATACAATGCGGAATTTAAAAAAATAGATCAAAATATCACATTTAAATGAACAAACCGACAACGGAAAATGTATTTTCTATAGAGCAGGATATAAGGTTTAGGAATATTTATTTTAAAAAAAACACACGAAGAATATCCTCTTACAATTTTTAAAAGTATCAGTTGCTAATTACAAAATTAGATGATACTTAGAATAAAATGTTGACGTGAGAACATGACTTGATACGTCAATTTCAGAAAAACATCTACGGATTGCCAAAGTTTTACTAAGAAATACACGAACTATAAAATAAAATATGTTGCCTACTCATTTATTTCGGACAATCCAAATAATATTTCAAGAAAAGTTATTTAGTACAAAAATTATATTCTTTAGTTCTAAAATAGTTACAATAAAATTTTCATGCATGCTTTACAAGGTAAGGGGCATTCCGAAAGTAAGTATTCAGGTCATGAAGTGTCCATGTAAATTATGACATATCCTATTTTAAAGTATTTCCGAGTATTTTGTTTACTGACGAAACCTCGTCCCCCCCTTGGGATATCCGGATGATAAATACATTGAAGGGAACAAAAATCATTAAGGTACACATGGCCAAAAATGACTCCCAAAATAGGTATTTTGACACAAAGAGAGTAAAAACAGACAGAACGATGTGTAAAGAACTTTATTGGGGGATCTGAGTAAGTGATATCGGTGTTCAATATTCATCAACAAATTACAATATAAGTTCAAATTTGGGCCCATTAGCAGCGATACAGGTCTCGCCCCGACGTAGCGGGGATTCGCGAGTCTCCATACTCAACAATATTTTCGATGTCGATCTGTATCGTTACTAATGGGCAGAACTTTGATATTTGTGGCTGAATTTATAACACTTTTATCATTTTCATACTTCCCATAACTAAGCGCTTTAATCACACTTCGATCAGGCATTCTTACTGCCTTTATATCATTATATCTTCCTTTGGGAGATTTCCGAACATGTGTACGGCCCTGGAATAATAAAAGGGTCCAGTAAAATATTCAAAGTCCCGCGCTCTTAGCAGTTTGGATTTGTTAGGTTTGCAACGCCACTCTCCTGCGACGCGGGCAAAAGCTCCTCACCTTCGTTCGACCAATCGCAGGCAAACTTGAAAATGCTTCCATATTTGGCGGACCAATAGAAGACTAGTACTGGCGAACAAACCCCTATTAAATCGTAACGAGAGAAAATGTGTTATTACGCCGCTATTAAAGAAATATTTTCTAAATATTTACTATACACGTCTTGGACTTCCATAACAAAAAATATTCTTTATGTTCTTAACTTCAATAAACTTTATTATTCTCTATATTTAAATGACATCTCAAGTTTTGTTGTCTCACAGCGCCGTCGTAGGGAATTACACTTCTCCATGAAAGGATTTGCTTCTTACTGAAAATTAATATTGTTTAATCACAGATTTGAATACCATTGCAAGATACGCATTCGTGAGATACGCATTCAGAAATTACTTATTAACATTCTTATAACCTCTGAATTTTATTCAGTTGTGCAAAGAACTTACGGTGTTTGGCATCAATTATTGTGTTGTTTATTGTAATTCCAACAGATATGCAGCTCTTTTGTACTATTTTTAGAGGTCAATCGGAAATCAAGCATTTTAGAAAGGAATTTGATATAAAATTAATGAATAACACTAAAATTTAATTTTAACGATATCTTCAATAATTTTAAACCTATAAATAAATTACGTTTGTAAGAAATGTATTCATGCAAGATACAACGCTTGGCTGTAATCGTGAAACATGTAAAACAATATGTTCAAAGAGTAACTTACAAAAAAGGGCATTTTTAGATCTCAGAAAATATAACAAAAGGAACATATCACTTTTTTTAGACTTCAAAATACAATTGAGTTGTATTCACGCACATTATATAAGTTTATCAGACAATAAAACATTGCAATTCATGTTGCGTTACATTAATTATCTTTCATTGTCCCAGTTATCAATTTCATTATTTTCTCCATTACTATCGACATGTCGTAGAATTCATTCATTTTAATAGCAAGGGAGCAAACGAAGCCTTTGAGAAGAATTCTTTATATATCTTTCTACGAATCAAGATGATTGTTCATATTCGTGAAGATTAATATATTGATTAGACATTAAACATGATTCTAAGAGTAAGGATAAAAAATCAGCGAAGCAATTGACGAGAAAACAATACAAAACTAAAAACTAAATACAAAATTATTGTGATTAGTAGGTTCCAGAATTTCAGATGCAGGGTCATTTTGTAAGAACGAGACTGAGAAAGAAATGTGTTTCAAAACAATCCGCAAATTTGAAACAAAAACTGGTAACTAATGAATACAATATATTCGTTGTTGGATTTATGCAGGTCTTCGAAGATGAAAGTTTCGTTATTTAGTAGCAATTAGTAGGATTTCATGTTCTATAAACTGAAATAATACCACTTAGAAGACTAAACATCTTCTACGCAACGTTTATATTTAACGCTCACCAAGTCGTGGATTTCTTTCTTTGTATTTCTCGAGCACTTAAAAGGGATGTTTTGTTCACTTAATAACGAGTCCAATACCCGTCACAGTCCATCATGAAAACGTCTAGGCATTGAATTAACTAAGGTTGACGCATATTCGTGCTGTTAGCAATTTCCTCCCACGCTTCACATACAACATCCCAGAGCGCATCAGTTGTTGTTGGAGGTTGATCAAGCCAATTTTTGGCCATGACACGCTTTGTCTCCGCCCACACGATTTCGATTGGGTTGTTGTCAGGGGTATGCGGGGGCCAGTGGATAATTTCTACTTCCTCCTCCTCTGCAACCATTCCTGCACCAATCGAGACGTGTGGATAGATGAATTATCATTCTGAAAAAATAGTTCTTCAGCAGAATACAATTGCCGCACCGAAAAGATCATAATCTCTCGCAAGATATGGACATCCTGATACTCAACATGACGACCTTGTATTCTGTGAAGAACTCATACACCGCGAGAACTTATCCAGCCCCAACACACTACAGATCGTGCTTTATCTCTCTCTCACATACTAAGCACAATGGCGGGTTCAACGATGTTGATATACGCTCACATGTCCATTATTTTCAGAGGAAAAAACATTCTCGTCTGACAAAATCACGTTTCCCCAATCACGATTAGTTTTCCACGGCAAATGCTAAACTATGTTCCTCGGAAAACGTCTCCTTTGTCGTCGTCCTCCTAGATCGGAGTCCATTATCTCTCAGACGGATTCTTTCGGTTCTCGCGCAACCGGGAAAATTATACAGACGTCTTAACTGTTCTGCAGAGCGGGAAGGATTCTCCTTAGTTTGGTTCACCTACACGGCGTCCTGGGCTTCGTTAGGCACTCGCCACAATCCAATGCCAGCACACCTTGTAACCTCCCCAGTTTCGCGATACTGCCGAACCCACTTGCACGCAGTTCTTAGACTTATTCCATATTGCCTCCCAGCTGCCGAGGCACAGAAATTAGCATTTTCCATCAACGCAATCACCTTTTCCCTAACGGAGAGCTCGTAATGAGACATGGCAATAGAATACTTCGCAAGGTTAACTTTGCTAAGCTCGTGTAGGTCAAGTTCCCCCTCCACAGAGATACACGAGGTCGTCTGATCAGATGAGATAAGGCATTGCAAACATTTCTACTTACAGTCGTAGATGAAAGAAATAATTTCAACAAATCAGAACTAAACAAATGAAATTGGTTGATTTTTTGAATATATTTCTATGGATTGACGAAATTTTGTTTACAAAGAATATTTTTACTTGTAAATTCTGAGTGCGAAATGAACTAATTTGAAAAGTATTCGATCAATAAGCCACTGGTACAATCCCAGGTGATATATGAGAAAAGATTTCTGAAAATGAATTCAATCATAAATCAGTTGAGAATTTCTGTATGAAAGGGGAAATAAACGAATCTTCATGAAAGCTCTCTCGAGAAAATCTAAATTATGCTACTGGGCAAAGTCGCACAACACGCCAGCACGCCAACTTCGTTGGCGTCTGAGCTGATAAGCTTTCGCAGTTCATTTCCGTAACATCTGATACATTTGAACGTCTTTCCATTACTTTTATATTTGTTCAACGTGTTGAAAAAAATCGAAACATGCCCAGCTAAGAGAATCGAAATTGGGCAATGTTTTACATGTTCTTTATTATTTTAATATAACCTAGCTTCCGCAAGAATTAAGTTTGTTTTATACAATGGCCTCGCGTAACTGTACTTTGTTCACTCTTTGTAAAGTGTCTCTTCCAATTCCCACTTTAGAAACACTTAAATTTGATATTGCTGATTTTGCATTAGAGACAACATTAGTCGCCAAGTGTGCCTGCATGAAACCTACAAGGACAACCAACACTATCATTTCCTATTATCAAACTAATTATAATTACAAATGTGTATTTAAACATTCTAACCAAAAATCAACAAGGTATATGGTTTAGAGTAGGATCTAACATTGAGAGTGTTGAAACAAAATATTTCTAAATGAATATGAAGAATGACTATGATAAATTTGTCATTGCGGTTCTTCTTCATAATTATATTTGTCTTCCAGATCGAAGCATTCTAAAGTAGTGTTTTTAGGTTATAGAACATAAAATCTTACTGAATTAAATAACGAAAGTTTCATCTTCGGTGACCAACATAAATCCAGCAAAATAAATAAATCTGAAATTGAAATAAAAGTAATTTGGTTTTTTAATTTACCATGGGCACCTTTGTGACCTACAAGGAGACAGTGTGACTTGACTAAAGAGAATTCTCAAGATATAAACTTAAACCTAAATATTTCGTAAACGTACGGCTCGACTAGCAAATTTTTCTGATTGAATACTTACAATGTAATCTACATTGTATCGTGGAACAATAGCGATTTTTCTGCATTATTCATCATTCAGTTACACGATACTATAATTTCCAATATATTCCATGTCTTGGCGTTTCATAGTGAGGCCACATAATTGCGAATTGATTGAATATCAAGGAAAAAATAAGTTTCTTGTCTTCAGAATTATTACTTGCTATAAATACTTTGAAATGTGTATGATTAAAGACTAACAGATATTCCAATTATAATGATAAAATTCAACATTTATCTCCGCGAGTTTTACTAGGAATCTCTTCTTTGTTTCTGCTCTACCATTAGATCACCAAAAATGAAAGCTTCTTCAATTTTACGTGTTGTATTTGTTAAACTAAAGTGACGTGTCATTTGCGTCTCCGTGGTTATGGCGAAGCCCAGGACGCCGTGTAAGTGAACCAAACGAAGAGATTCGTAATAAAACTCGCGGAGATAAATATTGAATTTTATCATTATTAGTGGAATATTTTTTAGCTTTTAGTCGTACACATTTCAAAGTATTTATAGCAAGTAATACTTATAAAGACAAAAGGTTTAATTTCTCCTTGAAATTCAATCAATTCGCAATAATGTGGTTTCAATACGACATACCATGGAATGGAATATGTTGGAAATTATAGTATTGTGTAACTGAATGATGAATAATGCAAAAGAATGGCTATTGTTCCACGATACAATGTAGATTACATTGTAAGTATTCAATCACATAAATTTGCTAGACGAGCCGTACGTTTACGAAATATTTAGGTTTAAGCTTGTATTTTGAGAATTCTCTTTAGTCAAGTCTCACTGTCACACACGGTCACAAAGGTGCCCATGGTATAAAGAAATAAAAGTTTATTCGCATCAATAATGATGTGTTGTTTGTTGTAGATCGAAGTGTTTTTCGAAGATTTTATATTATTTGCACTTATTGCTTAATAACAAGGTATGTAACAAAAATATTAGATTACGAACGAACAAGTTTTTAAAAAAATACTGATATCAAAAGATTCACGCAAATTGGAAAGCACTGATATATCCATAGGAGGTATTAATTCAAATACAATATTTACACGCATTTAACTTACAAAATCCTATTCTCAAACTCAATAATGTAACTAAATCCGAGTAAATACAATTAAAAACCAAATTATTTTTATTTCATATTTCAGAATTTTTCTGCTAGATTTATCCTGGTCACCGAAGATGAAACTTTCGTTATTTAATTCAGTAGTATTTCAAGTTCCATAACCTGAAATTACACCACTTTAGAAAGCATCGATCGAGAAGACAAACATAATTATGGAGAGAGATCGCAATGACAAATTTACTATCAGTCTTTCATTATATTCGTTTAGAAATATTATGTTTCAACACACTTAATATTAGATCCCACTCTAAAGCATATACCTTATTGATTAAAGCATATAGCGTAGAGATTTTCAACAAACATTTTACCACGTCTGAGTAAAAATACATTTGTTTGAGAGAAATAAAACTCTACTGGAACTCTACTGTCGCTACGCTGCTGGATCGATTCCCGATATCATTTGCGAATTGATTTTTGAAAATGGTTTATTTCACAAATGAGCTCGTAATATTTGTTTGGGAGCTGTAATGAACGAAACCTTAATTTATGCTCTCACATTGCTTAGTAAAATCTTAAATCATTCGCTGAGCAATTGGCAATGTGGCAACGTCACATTACGACAAATCTGGCAATGTGGTTAGCAACTGACGGAGATAAAGTTGGAACACTTTTGAAGTTCAATCTGCATTGGGCTGAAACGCTTTTTAAGTATACGACGTCTAATTATTCTTTATTTCATTAGTTCAATGTTTCTATTAAATAATTTCTATACATTATCTCTTAAGTTTTAGTTTGTTCATTTGTGAATGAAAGTCTTCAATAATATATTTCACGAGTAATTTTTTAAAGTTTTTTAAATTTCAATTAACCCATGCAGAAATTGTTCAACATTAAATTAAAAAGCAATCAATTCTACAAATATTTAAAGAAAACAATCATACAAAAAGCAATTCGAGAGTTTCTAATTCTGACTGAAAAGTAAGTGTGATATGTTAATACACCAGAGCATTGTTTACTACACTCACCAAAATATGTGAAGTCGGAACTATGTAAAAGTATACTTGATTGTAATAAAAATATTGAATAGGAAATGGATATGCCTTAAGTTGTCTAATTTATATCCAAACAATATTTTCAATAAAAATACATTCATATAGCATCTAGATTTATCATATTATACATTTGGAGCAAAATATTTATTACAGAAAAAAGTTATATGCACTTATTGAATTAAACTAACAGTATTCGTAGCAATGAAATAGCATTAGTACTTGCATGACTTGCTAAGAATAGAAATACAGAGGATGAAAAACTACGCGTTCCCCGACCTAACAATTCCAAACTGCTAAGGGCGCGGGACTTGAAATATTTTCGAGGACCGATTTTAGTTTCCCGTGCTGTACGACCATGGTAATATGTAATGGTATCATTGTATCCTAACAGTTTCTGGGAAGTAGTAATGAAACTTAAAAGCATTGAACACAGCGTACCAAATCCAAAAATCCGAAACTCATGTCAATAATATTGCAGTCGTGTCTTTTAGCTTGTAAATTCCGTTTTGTGTATAAACATTTTTATTTATATAGTTCGCTCAAAGTTCTTCAACAAAATATTTTTATACTTGTATCCATGATGGTAATCGAAATTCATAATTGTATCAATGATTAAGAAAAGTGTTATTTGATAGTCTCAAAATCATTAGATTGAGCTTCCATGTCACTTTTCATTCATGTGCGGTGAGGGTTGGTACTTTGTATAAATATACCTCAGGTCTTTCAGTTTATTATCCTATGCCTAATTGTACCACAAAATTTTTTTTGTTAATCTACGTTGGTTATTTTCGTGAAAATATAGGCCAACATACTTGACTGACCCTGGTGCAGATAGGCCAACATACACACTTGGCACGGGCAGCATGAGCAGCTTCCCGACTTCCCGCCTCCACATCACAAATCCTGACGGGAAGCATGAACAAATTAATAACATGTAAAATTTAATAAAAATAAATCACTGCCAACACATTATATAGCATGTATTATATGTTCTAATATATAAATATGCTCTATTGTTGGATGAGTATTCCAGGTATACAAATCTATGCCATTTGATATATAGTTGCTGAAATCGTGTGAAACGGTCAGCCGAGTCAAGCTGATACTTTACATTCTTTTACCAACATTCGCGAACGGAAAATAAAGCGTTTTTTTGTGAAAGCCCCAAGCGGGTAATTTGAGTTAATTGGAAATAATATATTCATCAAACTTCAAACGAAGTGAAACGGGTGAGCAGCAACCAATTCAAACTCTACTATTACGCTAGATTAGTTGTTCTATATTATTATTTTTTAGTTAGTTTTAATTCCACATCTTTAACAATGTCATTATGTGGAATAGTCTTGTCACGACTCTTTTAGTGGATATCTCTTTCATTGCTGGGGATTAGTTGTCCTATAATACCACAAACTTTAAAAAGGAAACTATTTTTCAGCAACTAAGGTTCAACCACTATTCTCCCGATACATTTATGCGTACAAATACACCTTTGTTAGTTATTTCTCAGATTGATAACGCAGCCGTTGCGAATTTCGCTGCATTCATAAATATGTATGAAATCCAGGTTGAAAGCCACCATTCATGAAGTCCTTATGCAGGTATAACCCATCCCAGTCAATGTGTTCTTGCGATAAAGACCCTAAAATTACGTGAGAGCGAATTCTAAGAGCTCACAGTAGCTCCTCTCCGAAATGAAGTCCCGCAAGAGTTCTGTGATTCGGCGTTATAACGCACCAATTATCAATGTGTCCGTTTTGGAACGCTAGCTTTCAATTGGGACACTCGTCGAGCTGGGCGCATTGTTTACGTGGCTCATCCCGCTGCGCTTTCAATAACTAGGTGCTGCTCCACGGAGATTTAGCGAGAAGCGTATGCAGTGCACAATTCATACGAAGCGCGATCTCGCGTAGTGTTTCTCTTGGAGGCGAGTGAGTTGCTGGTTTAGTTAGGTCAATGATCGATGCATTAGAGCGTTGTGTTGCTAGGGATTATGTTAAAGAATACACGATGAACAGGTGCTTCACAGGGTCACATGATACATTATTATTTTGGTGAAATAGTTTCGTGATGTTATAGGGACCATGTTATAAATCTTTGCTGTTAGAATTAATATTTAACGTGGTATTTCAGTGAGAGGAAATAGTTAATTGTGCCCGGAATTATTCCGTGGTACACTACAGTATGAAAACATAATAAATATTAAAAAGATTATTTTTTTAATGAACGAATATACGAGTTCAAAATAATATAATTTTTTGTTTAGAATCAAAATATCTCGTTACAAATAAATAAATATGACTCATTAGTTTTTTTCGTCAACGTATTGCATACCCCAACCTTGATCGATCGAAAGTGTATAAAAAATTACCTGCGCGCTAAGGTAAGTTGGACAGATCTGCTCTATTAAATAGCTTCAAAATATAAAGGAAAAAAAACTTAAACGTTTCCTTCATTTGAATGTAATAAATATAAATAAATTTATTGTCAAAAAACAGTACAAACTGCGTATGACCACGTGGAGGGGAAAAAAAACTAATTTACTCTCCGGAAGCAAGCAAGGGACCATCCCATCAATTCCGATCAAGGGCCCTAAGGCAGAGGCGGATTCAAAAAATTCAGCAAAAATTCCTAGATAAGATAAAAAGTTAGCTGCGAGTTATAATAC
>NNCF01126016.1:1725001-1765402 GCA_002313205.1 Laupala kohalensis | reverse complement strand
GTCCCGGGTTCGAATCCCGGTCCCGTCTCCCATTTTCATTCGACGTAACATGATTAATCTGTTACCTGGCGGTGAGGTTCACCGTAATCTAAGAGATTTCTATGTTTGTGAAACTAAACGTTGTTTTAAACAACAACTGTTTATCGTAGGAACGTCGTACTCTTTTCTCTCTTGTTATATTGTGTCTCTTATAAATACCTCCATCATCCTAATTGGAATCCTGAAACGTTCTCAAATTCAATTCCCTTCGTCCCATCCACGTTCCTCGCAGACTCAGAAGGCGGTAGAACAAAGAAACATAATCTCTCTTCACTTTCCCAATTTTTTTCTCGCTCCGCGTTTTTCGTTTCTCTGTTTCATTTCCAATTCGGGACGCGTGCTTTCAGTCGTGCGCTGGCGACTTTAAATCTCGTGCGAGAGTAGAGAGGGCAGTAGGGAAGCGCGCAGTGCGACGAGGAGCGTGGAAGGACGCTCCGGTAATTAACGCGTCGCATTTGGGAAGAACTGCGAAGCAATTAGTTGCGTGACGGACAGTTCATTTTCATCGGCCTGGGGCAGCCGTTGCACCGCGGCGGTGTCAGCCGGCAACTGGCGAATGGGCAGACGAAGGGGCCGAAGAGATGCCGAGAGGGTCAGATGCGCATTGCAAGATTAGGGTGGCGGAGGTTGGGGAAGCATAAGCGGCAATTTTTCGGTGAAGAGCGTGTTTAGGGTAAATGAACAGGGAATGGGACGATAAACGGAATACGAGGGGAAAGTAATCGAGAAAGTAATGGTATGAATTTGTTAGCTAATCGATGAAGATTCTAAAAAAAATTTCAGAGGTGTTAAATTTTAAAACATGATATTTTTCATTTATGCAGCTTCAAAGATACTGAAGACTGATATTTACAACTCAAACCTTCGATTTTTGTTTATTAATTTTGTTTTGTTTTTATTTCTATAAAGTTCTCTTAAACCCATTTTAAGGAGTTATTAATGTTTTAGTTACTACTGGATTACATCTTCACTCTCTTTAATCCTTCGTATGTGATTTGACATGGGAATCAATTAACCGAATGATCAGTGAGATTCCAGCTTTATAGGATCCTGAAATTGGCTATTCAACTTTCCATATGAAGAACAGAGGGTACGTAGAACTTAAGAACATTTGAGTTGAAATTGGAAAACTAATAGGTTAATGACAGTTTTTACTATGGAATAGTTCGTAGTTTTACTTGCATTCGACGGAGCACATATAGAGAATTTCTACAAAAGTTCACTTTTTATACTGACTGTAAAAAGTATCATTTTATAAATTAAAAATTCTATTTAAAACACTCGAATAAATCAACATGACACAATCATGGGCAAAACTACTACGTGTTAATACATTAGTACTAATAGAAAAATTATGAAATAAATCCTTGATACACAGATATTTTTCTCACTCGACCCTCACACACATAACAATACCCGCAAATTATAGAACGAACAAATTTATTCGAAGTGTGATTAAATGAAAAATTATCTTCGTCAAATGGAAAGATATCTCATAGAGACCATTGTTTCTTAAGTAATCATGATTAAATAATACAGTTACCTGCAACTCCAAAGTTTTCTTTGATAATCATCGTATAAATTAATAATGTATTAGTGTAATAATTGTAAAATCAAAAATGATAGAATGTTAAAAAATATATAAAGTTGCAATCATGTTAGCAATCAACTTCTACTAAAAGTTAACGCATTATCATTTCGTACGTTCGTTTTCATATTCATCTGTAACGAAGGAGACTATGCTATATAAAAACTCCGGCGATAAATCAGCTTTAAAGTAGAAGAAATATGTTCTAAATCAATACTTTTTTTTCATTAATTAGGATAGAGGATATTTGTTTTTTTAATATATTTCAGAAGCAAAGTTTAAGGTGATACAGAATACACGCATGATCAACTAACAATTATTAAGAGATAATAAACTAAGAATATTTTTCTATTTGTCATATCTCGTTGAGTTTGCGTAATATATGTTATTTAACTAGCGTTCGTGGATCAAAAAAATTATAAGCAGTCTCTCTGGTAGCTCCGACCTCTAGGGAGAACAGGCATAGGATGACCACATGAAAACGAAAAGTGTTAACTCTATTTATTATTGTTGAACGCCGTTGCCGAGAGTGGGTGGACTCTGAAATTTGTAAGAATATATAATGAAATGTATCGATCCAGGACGCATGACGAAAACGAAGAAAGGAAAGAAAACGTGATGACAAAGTTCGACGCTAACAATTTTATATATTTTATGTTTAATCGTCTTTTGGAACCACAATTACTATTCTGATATGAAAATGTAGTTACTCAAATTGTAATTCGACTCATAAAACTCGTTTAATAATTTTTATTCTATAAAAACGGTTCTCAGCGAGGTCAGCAGATTCAGCGAGTTACTTTTAATATTCTCGTGAGCGTCTGGGTCACTTTTCAACTTTCACGTAACCTAAAAAAAAATTCCAATGAAGAATAATCATGGTTGTTTCTCGTTGTCCTCTATAGAGAAAACACATGATAAAAATCAATCCCTTACCCGCGATCTGGATCCAGAACCTTTGAGTCAACCGTCACAGTCTCCAGATTACACCAAGGGTTATTTTATGTTAAGATGATGAGGACAATAGGAATAGTATTTTTACTTTCCAATTATACAGAATGTATAAGAAAAGTATTCTAATCAATCGAAAAAAAAATTGTGTCCTCTTTACAAATTGGCTCCAGGAGAGACAATTTCCAAATTTTGGCGATGTTCTTTGTGTGGACGTGTGTATGCATGTATGTTAAGAATTTTGTTCACTCGAAAACTCACGAACAAACTGACGCATCGAAACCAAACTTGAGATTTAACTTTGAATACATTGGAAATAGAAACTTTTTTTCTAGACACTTCATACCAAATTCATTTACACACCGGTTATTCCACTTTCGGTTTCTGAAAATTCAAAATTTTGATAATATTTCTTAAAATTCAAATCATTTTGATTGTTCAGTTAATTTTGCGTACAGTTTGCTAGACCGCATTTCTGAATGTCGCACTGATTTCGAGGGACAGCGTGGACGCCTTTTTAGATCATCCAATGAGGCAATTGCAAAGAGTTTAAGGTGGAAGAAAATTGAAGAAGCCTCTACATAATTGTGCAGATGTGATGTTATGAGTGTACTTCGTATTGTTGAGGATAAATATATTTAAACCGATTGATCTTTGAAATATGTCATCGCTTTTGGTAATTATAATATACTAGTTGATACCGTAATTGTATACTTGCTGATGCCGTTTGTCGATGAAAGACTCCCATTTAGTTCATTTCATCATTGTACAAAATACACGAAAGTATTTGATATACAAACGAAACGTAACCGTGAATGAACTTAAAGAGTTGTTAAATTGTGTACGAGAAAGATTGATAGGCTAGTATGTACGCCTCCATTCCTACACCATACTTATCGTGTAACTTATTAATCTAGAGACACCTTCCCTACCGGAAACACATTCTGTAGAGAATATATTTCTCTGTTCAACAAAGAATTACTCCTCATTAAACCGCCATTAGAAGGGAACATATCCTCATATTGGCCGCGAGCCCAAACATTCAACTACATGCACACCCCACTCAGACAACACGGACGCTTGGGCGACCGCCCGGGAAACGCACCTCCGTACAAAAAGAGTCCCTAGGACTAATATCCCGCTCTCCAGGAAAACCGCCCGCGAGATCCCTCGAGTTCATACGGATGCAGTAATTACAAAATCGATCGCGTAGAAAAAGCGTCAGCGGCGTCACTGCGACGCGCGTTTCGAGATTAAAAATACGCGGAAAACTTCATGCGCACTAGAGGCATTGAGAGAACTCTCCCACGCCACTCTATTTTGAGGGTATAGAACAAACGTATCTCTTGGGATTATTATTTATGTTCCATTGTAGTTATTCTACCACGTTAATGTTTTAAAATTAATGAACTATGTGAATGTATACTGGTTGGATGAGGCTGAAAAACAGACTCATTCCGTTCTCTTCTTTCATTTGTTTTCAGAATATAACTTTACCCCATCTCTATTACATTTTTTAAATCTATATCTCGCATGACTTAAGCATTTGAATACCCTTTGTATGGGGTGTCACAACATCCCACGTATGGTATTATTTCTATTTCTGAGACACTAGTTCATCTTGTTAGTTGGAACTTTCTTTACCTTCCAAACACTGTACTACTGAGTTTGTTTTGCTGAAATTTCTTATGTTTACCCTCTAATAAGTCGCCATTGTTCTTGCTGAGGTTTCTGATTTCTTATGGGTGCCAAGTTCAGGGGTAAATGTAAATGGCACAGTATATAATTTGTTGATTTTGGTTTTGATATTTTTGCATGATAATTAAATTAAAAATAAAACGAAAAGAAGTAAATCTAATGCGTTTCGAGGTAAAAAATTATTTTTTTTTTAAACTCTGCCTCGAAATACCTACTTATTACTTCATTCAAATTAGTACGCTGTCCTCCTTATTACAAATAAAATGGTGTGAAATGATAAAATGTGTTCCCCTTATGAACCAAACAGTCTTAATTATCTGTTCACGTTCCGCGAAAAAAACGGAGTTTCTTTTGGGGCGAGCGTACATCCCACCCAACCTCTGAAGAGTTAAATATTCATTCATCTTTCATAACATTCCTTTCAATTCTCAAACATAGGACCCACAAATTCTCCCGTTCCTTCTCTATCAAGGAGATCTACTTATAGAAACTCCTTGAGAGCTGTACATCAACGTAATACTTACTCTGCATTACATAATTTTTTCACCCTCGGAGATGCATTACCATGGAGACCAAACTATTGATTGTGAGGATTTTTTGAATTATTTTAACATCATCTTTCATTTAATACGAATGTGTTTTAAATGTATTTTAACATCATCTTTCATTGAATACGAATGTATATTATTTAAGAGATAAAGTTTAGGAGAAGGCACATACCTTAAACATCGCCTCCAAATTAAGATGCATTATTTTTTTTATTGTTACTTCTTAATGTCAGATACCATTCTCTTACAACAAACGATACATTTATATCTTACAAACGACAAGGATGTTTCAAGCTAAATATTTGAAGTGGAAGGAAGGAAGGAGAAGCCCTTAAAATTTAAGTGTACTCTAAAAGAAATTATCTCCTATTGAATCACAATTTGAACGCCTATAGCTTCAAAAAAAAATAGTGATTGTATATATTAATTTTTTTATGACCACAATTTTTAGTTAAATGATCCACTGCACCACTTGCCTTGACAAACTTTCCCCAGGGGGCAGGAGAAAATAACAAATTCAATTCTCTTCAAAATACATATTTCAAAAATATAATTCGAGTAGCAAAAGGCACTGCTAACAGTGGTGTTCTCTGGGAATTTGGACAGGTACCGTTTGAACTTACACTAAAATTCAGAGCAATAAAATACTGGCTATCGATTAGGGCGGGGATAAAAAATGCTATTGTTAGGGAATATATCGAATCATAATAATCGTATCATAATAATGGAAATGGTAAATGGAGTAGGCAAATTTGGGAAATTATCTGTAATTTAGGGCAGGAATACTTATGACAGGCCACACCTCAGAGTAGTGATGGCAAGGTAATTCAAAATAAATTACTTGAAGCGTACAGACTAGAAATAGAAATGAGCAGGTTAGAAAAAAGGTCACTCATAGTTCGATCAGTTGTAGCAGGTCACTGGGGACGAAAACCATATATAAACTCGCTGAAATCGAGGACGCGATCAGGTTACGGGTGGTTTCGACAAGGGGGATGGAAACTACGAAAATTGATAAATAATCTAGATTCGATTTGTCCAATATGTGTTGATCAGGAAGAAGATTGGATTCACATCCAGTTACATTGTACACAAACAGAAAAATATCGAAAATGTTTGCAAATAGGGGGATTTATAGACGAAAACAGAAACATTAACTTAGCAATTAATATAATGCATGACAACAGAATGTCTATAGTGGAATCTTTGGGGCAGTTTCTAAGCTACGTAAGGGAAAAAAGGGAGAAAAAAATGAAGGAGATTATAGTGGTTGGGAAAAATGCAACGTGATACTGCCGGCTATTTTCTTTTTATGTTACAGGTAACGAAACTTCTTTCTACGTACGGGTGAAGGAAGACTTTTTTTGTAAATACTATTTCTTATAGACTCTATTTGTAAATACTAATTGTGTAATAATTCTTATAGACTCTTGTCGTTTATAAATATTTTTGTAAATATAGTATCTCGTAAATATATTTTCCATGTAGAGTCTTTGTGTCCTGACAGTTGGTTTTCCGTGGTTCCCAGCGGTGCTCAATAAAGTAGTCAGTTACACCTATTTCAGATTTAAGAAACTATTATATTATGTCAAAAGTTTATAATATAATAATAATTAATTTTCTATCCATGCATAACTAAAATTTAATATTACGGCAGCAGGAAATAAAAATATCAATGTTTCTATGAAAAATGTAGACGCAACTGAAGAATGATTTTCTAAGTATAAACTAATTTTGTAAGGAAAAAATCGAATAAACTATACATGCCATTGAAAATTAAGAAGACTGATTGCATTCTACAATGTTAGCTATTGGTTCAGTAATTGATTGCGAAAGAAAATTCTCTTTTTAATTTTGAAATTACTTAAATGTAAATGTTCGAGATTGTTCTTCATTATATTCTATAATTATTAAGCTTTATTTCTCTGCGCTATCTCCTTTCAAGGGAATAATAATTTTAGATGATTTCTCCATTATTTTATAATGTCATTACTGATAGCTAAAAAGTAATGAAGAATAAAAAAAGGTAGAATATTTACCCGAATAAGTAATCATTACTTTTCCATTGGTTTCTCTATACATTACATTCTCAAATCCATGAACTAAGTGGAATTCATTGTATTACATTTAGAGCTTACATTTTTTGCTTTTTGTAACACCTAGAAAGAAAAATTTGGAACATGCAAAAATGCTTCTATCAAGCACATGCAAAAAGGAACAGGATGGAACGTGTGGTTTATTAAAACAAATAAGGAGACTGAAACTCGTTTTGTCGTATATCACTCTTTCCGTGTCAAATTCTTCAAATAAAAACATCATTTGTGAATACCTTATTTCAAAAATACATTTTACACTATGAAATTGTCATTTTCAAAAAATTCTCAAAGTTTGGTATCTAAAATACCTTGTTGGGGTTTTTGAACGTAAATATATCAACCAGGGTGTTTCTGCCTTCGAAAAAGAAATCACATTTTCCAACCAAACTCTTATTAGTCGCCTTTTGTCTTTGCCGAACTATATAACGCCGTGTCAGTTCAGCGACCTGTGTCCATCAGCTTGGTCTACCTAGATGCATACGACTGCTTCCCGACCTCATCTCCGTTCTCCACCCACCGATGGGGACTAAAACGATTAAACTGCACGTGCAACTTCTGCTTCGAGTGAGGGAGCAGGTGCTCTCGCCTCGTCTGGACCACCATTTACCCTTGCACACGACCCGCTAAATCGGACTTCCTCCCTCTCTCTCTCTCTCTCTTCATCCCTTTCTCTCGTTCTCTCTTCATCAAAATTACTTAAGCACTTCATTATGTGGCACCATTTTAGTGTTTAATATTTTAAAACTATAATCAATACTGTTCGAGACGTGAGTACGATCACAGATTTGTCTTAGCATAACAATATTCGTAATAATTTTTAATGTATTATATTAGTTTGAATTAATTAAGAATACGCGCCCCTTCCAAGCAGCAGATAAGCGCAGTAGAAGTTTGTGGATCGATGTCACTCTCTGCTGAAATATTTTTACTGGCCTCAGACCATCCTGATCAACAGATTCCGTGATAGGAAAGAAACAGGACTGCCATTGTATAGAACAGGAAATATATGACACATTTAACATATACATATTTTCATAAATCAGATGACACGATGATGACAATAAACAAATTTAAGATTCAAATCACAATGAGTTTCTTCATACGACACAGTTCCCTATGTCAATGTGAGGTATATCATCAACATTTCTCCCCCCAGGGGACTTACATCTAGTAAGTACGTGTTTGGCGAACACGGGGCCCCGAGCTGAGTCTGGCATTGCTTCCACTTACTTGTGCCATGCTCCTTCCTTTCTCTTTCCTGATCTCCCTTGGTCACCTCTTTTTCTTTTCGATCCCGACGCTGTTAGGGTTAGGGTATCTTTCATTTTCCTCTTTCCTCTTCTTTTTTTAAAAATGTTTTCAGTAAAGTGAGATATGTTGGGATTTCAGTTTTGAGTTGTAGTTCAGGAGGGTTTTTAGTGGGTATGGCTGAGTCATTCGGTGAGTCCCACACGCGGGGAGAGTCATGTTGGCTCTCCCTAGTGCGTAACTGCATTTTCCCTACCTGTACAAGTTTTAAGGGCTCTAATGACCTTTGATGTTGACGAGCCCTAAAGCCCCACAAAAAAAAAAAAAATCAACAGTTCAGTGTTGATACAATACACTAGTCAACCCCTTTGCAGTTTGTGTTCAAGGCAAACATTTTATAGCTGAAAATTGGTCAGTGAAGTATTTTATTCTGAGAACAATTTTATATTCGATCATTACTGTGCTCTCCGATATTTGTTACGACTCAGTTAACTTCGACTTCTCTCATGAGTAACCACATTGCAATTAGTCACTTGAAAACCTGCACTTCGCCAAGAAAACGAAAAAATTAAATAACTACATAAATGTTAAAATTTATTTATACAGTGTAAGCAATTTATAATGTAAGCTATGTAAGATGATTTTCTAACGTTTAACTAGATATAGGATCTAATTATTTTTAACCGTTACAAGGTTAAAATAATAATAATAATAATAATAATAATAATATATCTCATATTTTCACTAACTTCTCATCTTAATAAGTCGGAAAACCAAATATTTTTGTAAAAAATTTATGCAAATTTTTGGGGATGTAATTATTGAGCTTTATGTTAAAATGTTGTTTCTTCTTACATACCTTTTACTTTCCTAAGTATTGATGAGCCTTGACTTCCAGAACTCGTGTCAGCTGTAAGCGATATTTGACGTTAAAAGGGAGATGTGTTTCTCAAAAGACCGATTCATTTATTCTCGCAATAGTTAGAACATGTCACGTAATAAAACCGTGCAATAAAGAAGTGTTTAGCGACAGCGAGGAACAAGAGCGCAACGACCTGCGCGACACGACGTTGGTTGAGGCAGTTGACACGCGACTTGGCGCTCGTCCCACGCGGTACACGGACGAAGCTGTTCGGATCCGACGAAAGACGAAGCAGCGCCTCACGAGAGGAGGCGGAGCAGGCGCTCGTCAAACCACTTACGCGGTAACAACAAACATATGCGCTCTGAAGTGTTCGGACATCGTGTTACGTCAACAATAGAATAAAACGACTTGTACCTCACTTTGTGACACCATTTTAGAGAATTTTGTGCTGACAAACGTAAATTAAATTCACAAATGTTTGAAATAGCAAATCACTCTGAGTTTGCCCCATAAGGAAACATTGAATTGCGAATAACAATAACACATTGTTGTCTATGTCAGGGAGATACCGGCGCTTGGATCTTGCATGAAACCCGCAAAAGGGCTAAGTAAGTCGATTAAATAAAATGAAATAAAAAACGGATGTGTAATATCATTAAGAGCAAATAAAAATTGAATTTTTGACAATTTTTTTTATTGAATAAAATAAATTTGTTTTATTAAAGTTTCTTATTGATTTCGAAAAATTATGGTATTTAATAAACAAAAGCAGGTGAATATGAGCATGTATTTAATTAATTTGAATATATAATCCTGGTAAAAATCTTTTTTATTTATTTCCCCGTAACTTCATTTAATATGCGTATGAACTATGAGGCAGCAAGAAATGTTTTTATGGAATATGTATGTTGAGTTCATGTCCAAAGCATTATAACATATGCATGTGTTCAGAATAAGTATTCCCTTCCTCAGGGCTAAAACATATTTTCCAATGGCGTGTTACATTTACCTGAATTAGCAGCATTACTATCATAAACCATCAAGAAAGTAAATACTTTTCAAAACATCCACAAATATATAATTATTTTACAGGCGGTATTTCAAATTTTAATTCTTACAGAGTTTTAGTTCTATGAATAATTCCTGAACCCAAAAAGCAGTTGCATTGACAATGCATTCGTAAAGCTTCAAATTGTACATTTTTGTTAAATGGCAAGAAATGTGTATAGGTTATTTTTAAAATCAACATAGTTTATAAATGTATTAGCTTATATATGATTAAAAAAGGGACATCAATTATATATAAAGACTCTGTGTTCAGTTTGCCTTCCTGATGAAACTACCTTTTTGTGTCCTGGAAAGTTGACCGACAGAAATTGGTGTTGCAAATATGGTATGGGTCCATTAATATTTACAAGGCAAATACAGGTTCGATATTGCTGCAATATTTAGCATTATTTCCTTCCTTCGCCCTGGCGAGAGCAAAGAGACATGGCGAGGTGCCGTTCACTGCTATGGCGGCGTAGCCCTGCGGGATTGGTGCGCCAGGGAACAGCAGATGGGCGTGAGGTTGAGTGCTCGGGCGGAATGGTGGCTGGCTGCATGTGACGCGTCACATCCAGCATGGGAACTATGAATAATGGAAGGGATAATGAGATAGAGAAGGAATAATAGGCAAAGTGAAATACGAAAAAACGAACGTAATATTAACTACGTTCAACAAGAAACGAACNATATATATATATATATATATATATATATATATATATATATATATATATATATATATATATATATATATATATATTCCTCAAGAAGCACCTTACTTAACCTCTTTTAACTGTACATTTTCTGTTTTTGTTTTATTTGGTGGCGTTTGTTTCCGAAAATGTTTGGACTATTTCGTTAAATTTTAGAAAAAGAAATTTTGAAGAAACACTTATCCTTATAATAATCTTGATTTTGGCTGGTACGGTTCAGGTAAGAAGAACCACTCCTCTAATTAGGACGTTAAGGTTAAGAATCAAGAAACAGTCGACGTTCCCGTTTTAATGTACATACCTGTCCCGGATTCAACTGAAGAAAAATGGGTATCCTGATAATCACATTAACCTCGTTTCGCTGAAGAATGATACTGCTCGCATGTGCTTTCTCATACAGATCTGAAATTTCTGCTGAGAGAGGGTCACGGAATAATAAAAGAATATCCTTAGAATCATTGCAAAATTTTATGTTCAATTCATAAAATATCCATTTAGCAACTTATCTACTGTTTTCAAAAGTTATAAGATATTTCTCATGATTATATAAGTATTTAAATTTTTATTATATTATTTATTTTTCATGCAGAAAATAATTTTTATTATATTATTTATTAATATTGGTCATGCAGAAAATTGGAATCGAAGGAGAAGTCCTTATATATCTAGCGACGGACACATTAAAATAATACAGAGAGGGAAGAATCAGTATATCAATAAAAGGAGAAAAAGAGTCGAAATAATATTTAAACAAGAGAAAAAAATTGAGAAATAAAAATAATTATACGTAAAAATCTTTTTAAACACAAGTATTTATTTACGTTAGGAAAAGAAAAGAAATAAAATATTCTAAAGAAAAAAAAATTATAATTTTACGGGGACAATGTACAATGTTATGAGTAATTGGATATTGTATGCATGGGTGAATTCCATTTAAAGTAGCTCAAAGTTATCACCGAATATGAGATAGATGGTTATGTTTAATTAAAAATCAAAGAGTGAGTTGCTCATCACAGTTTTATAAAGCCAAGAATATATTCACACGACAAACTAATAGGCCGAATATATAGGTAAAGAGAAAAGATCTAGGTATACTGCGCATTACACATGACTGTTTGAAGAAGAGAGAGAGATTGCATCTCATGCTAATTTTTCATAAAAATGTTGAATCTTATGAATAATTCACGAGATCAGCTCTTAGACACCATAATATTGCATTGCATTCACATAAGTATGTGTACCAAATATTAGTCAATGGCGATATCGTTCAAAGGCTGCGAGATTTATGCGTAACATGCTAACAATCTAACCAACAAGTGAACTCAATAAAATCTTTTTAATAAGCTAGAAGTATAGAGAAGTTAAGATGAAATAAAATTGATGGAACAAATGATACAAATGAATAAATCAACGTTATTATCAAAAAACAGTCGCAAACTACGTATGACCACATAAACTAAGTTACTCTCCGGAAACAAGCATGGTATATACCATTCCATCAAAACCGATCAAGAGCCCTTGGGCAGAGAGGGATTTAATATTTAGAAGAAAAAAAATTTAATACATACGTACTGTTATCCATTTATTATTTTAAAAAATTGTACATACTCGTATATGCTCAGTAAAAATTATAGCTTAATAAAACAAAACTATTCATGATATTCCCGCCCAGGGAAAAACCACCACTACCGGAGAAACACTCGGGTCACGACGGGGCTACAGAGATAATGTACACAACCGAGCAAAGATTGAGTAAAGATAGAAATGAACTATTAAAAACAAAAGGAGCAAAAACAAAATGTGTAAAAAAGGAATTTATTCACTATCTAGAGTACAAGAACAATGGCGTAATAAATTATAAGAGGTATTAACATCATCCACATCATCCGAAGTCATATGGAAAACAATATTTATAATGACTTTGAAACTCTCATAAACTTATTTTAATAAAATCTGTATTCTTTCACATCATAGAAAGAGTAGCATATTAGAAATATTCTAACCGGTGATTTAAAGATATTCCATTTATTTATATTTTTTTTATAATTTTTGGAAAGGAATTATACAAAATTATTCCTGAATGATATCGGCCTCTTTGGCAAAGAGTTGTTGACACGCCAGGACGATGAATATTAGCCTTAATACGAGTGTTGTGTCCGTGAACTAGACTATTTCTTCTAAAGCAAGGGTGGAATTTTAATAGTTCTGTCTCAACAAATAAGACTACTTCATAAATGAATATGCAAAGGGAGAGGGAGAATGTTTAATTCTCTTCATAAAGGTTTACATGGATTTCGGGGATGAGATTTACTTATTGTCTTTTGAATTCTTCTTCTTTTATCCAACGCCCGCCCTTGGCAGAGAGGCCATTAGGCGCCGTGCATCCCAGTAGAGCTTGGCTTTTCCATGCAAGTCGTCATTGGCAGACTCCAGAGCGCTGCATCTTGGCAGGTGGTCGGCCGAGCCCTCCTCCGAAGAACATAGAGGGCAGATCGGAGTGTCAGCTAATCCGATCCGGTGCAGGTGGCTCTGAAGGTAGTCGTGGCCAGTAACCATTCTGAATGTAGCTACTGCGACGGCACGGGGCAGGCTGTTGGGGATGGAGTTTGATGTTATCTGTTCCCATCTTTTGCCGGCAGCTGCAGTTTCCCATGCGGTCTTCACGTACTGGTTGATGTTTTTATTTATTCCGCTGCATGCAGCCTGAAAACTGGTTGGGAGGTCCTGTTGGGGGAGATTGCATCCCGCCTTTGCGAGTCGGTCGGCTCTCTCGTTTCCGTCTATGTCTTTTGAATTCTAAAAGTTTGAATGCTCCGAATAGATTGGTCCCAGAAGATTATACCGTACCGTAAATGAGAATATACATTTGTAAAATACGCGCAGCAAGAAACGTGTTGACTAACAATGTTGACAAAAATTCTGAATGAATAGCACTATTTGCTTAGTTTGGAATGCAGATTATCAATGTGGCAATTCCATTTAAGGTTGTGCTGAATATAAAACCCTAACATTTTGCCATCTTCACGGTTTTCATTTGGGTTCCGTTTATCGAAAGGAATGTAGGAGGAAGAGATTTCGTTACACTATTGCGAAATGATATGGATACTGTTTTATCAGTATTACAGAAGGGTTAGATGAAACATGGAGGGGAGAAGTACGTGAATGCCTTTGTCACGTGCATGTCAGAGACAGCTGTCCTCTCGCATTTCTCTCCTGCAATAGAATGCGGACTATTGTCATGAATTTAACGCTTGACGCATGAGAAATAGCGTGGGTCAAATCAGCGATCATTTCGTTTCACGGTTATTTGGTTCAACGATTGTTAATTTTACACGGCGCATTCTGTTACTCTGTATCTGAAGTAAGATATTCGAAACACGGTATTCACTAGAAACCTTTACTCCTCCCATTTCGTTGAGTTTATGGACCCAGCAAATACTTGACATTCATAACATTAATTTCTTATCCTGATTGTTATTTCATAGTACTTCTAGCTGTGCTTTGCAACAATTCTACTCCAATTCTTGAAATATATACTTGTGTGCTTTTACTCTCTCCACACCTGTTTACTATTATCTTTAGTCAAAAATGTAATAACGTTAAGATATTTCAACTAATAGTGAACATTAATAGTGAATAATTAAGTGTGCTCAAGGACTATACACATTATTTATTTTGACTGCGTAACCGACTGGGTACTTTGCGACGCCAAAAAATAATTAAATCTTCTTTTTGAATGTATGTCTGAGTTTACAACATGACCTTGCGAATGCATTCTTTATTATAAATGGTTTAAAAGGATTAAAAATTATTTTCATTTGATATCAGAATTTTTTTATTTACCCCAATGACATACACAGAATTGAGTATGATCGTTAGAAATAAAATGTACATCAGTGCATTTAAAGGTCATATTTAAGAAATTATCATATTGCAATTTTGTAAATCATCATGAAACAATAAATTTGTGGAATTTTTAATTGTTTATTCATTCACGTTATAAGTAACAGCTGTCACAGGAAGGACACTACCCCCCGTTATTGATTTCTAATAACTCTATTCACACACAGAAAACAGAAAAGTATCCTGTTCGTGTTGAAAAAACATTGACGGTGGGGTATCTTTTTTACTTTGATTTGAAGTCGTTAGCTCCTAAGAGTCTTAAAATATATATTTTCATAACAATCATACAATCATAAAATATATTCCAAAGATCATAAAATAAGTAATTAAATTTGTGTTGAAGTGTATTGACTGTTTACAAGCACGTTATACAACATAACAGACTTGTAATTGGTTGTAACTCCGTAAGGATAAGAGATCTGTTTGTCACTATATCGTCCAATTATTTCTTCAGAGTAATTTGTTCTCTATGTTAATGCAATTGTTGTCTCTCGCTCAATACTTAAATCCATGATCAACCCCTATGAGGGGATAAACTCCCTTCGTTCCCTCTCCAAAAAGGATTTATTTATGGGTATCTACCACTGCTGTATTTTTTTAAAATAATTGCCTTACTCTTGAACGTGTTCTATTTCTATTGAACAATCAATTCATTTAGAACTGTAATATTTTTAATTTTGTAGCTTGCAAGATTAATATGTGATTATAATAATTTTCTGTCATTTCTTTGTTACAGGTAAGTTTCTCAAGATGTTTCTAAAAGAGTTTCTCAGCTTAGTAAGTAAACATTAGTGAAAGATTATCTCTTGCCTCTTTGTAAGTACCACTTAACCACAGGGAAGGAAGAAATTATTGAATGTATCAGAAGGTGGTATTGCGATAAAGAATTTCTCCTAGGGAGCATCATGCGAGGTTACACATATCATATTACTGGACTACTAAAGGTGTCACGTAACTATCAATGATATCAGACACAAGACTAGCAATTATATCAATCAGGTGAACTGAGGAGATATTAACCACATGATAATAATAATATTAATAATAATAAACTTTAGTCAAAAAAGCAGTTATAAACTGTGTATGACCACGTGGAGGACAATAAACTAATTTACTCTCCGGAAGCACGCACGAGACCATCCCATCAATTCCGATCAAGGGTCGTAAGGCAGAGGTGGATTTAAAATTTCAGCACACTCCTGTATCTCAAATATAAGAATAAGAGTATTTCGGAATATTATCAGAATACCAGTAAATTTGTGTTTAATAAAACAAAAAATATTTATTTCACAAGTACGTATTATTATAAACATTATTGGGAAAATATATGAAGCATAAACCACTCTTAAAACATGAAAAGTATTTCGACGTAAATAGAACATTTTAGAAAGAAAGAACTTAAACTACATAGATGTATACAAAATCGGGTTTATTAAGACATTTGTACGCCGAAAAAATGAATTAGACACTGTGTAAAAATTAAGCTATTTTCGGGACGATCCGTTTTTCTGTTACACATTTGAACCTTTTTATTTTCCCCTCAAAATGTATGCCAACCTTTCCCCTCAAAATGTATGCCAACCTGAGTCATAATTAACTTTATATGTCCAAGTATTCTATTCCTACATCTCAAAGTTACTAACAACACGAAGAGCAACAATAAAATCAAATCCCAAGACAAAATTCAAAGACAAGTCTGTCTCTCTGACAGACATTTCGCCACGACAAACTAAATCTCGGCTAATTGACATTTTGACTGAGAGGTGTCACACACCTCACATGGAGTTACGAGTAATACAGAAGTCAATATTGTGATCGATGAATTGGAATGTTCCATTCGCTAAACAGTGAAGCATTCGGCACAGGTACAAAGTTACTGCAGTAATACTGAATTTAAATAGAATCAGATTAAATGATAATTGTCCATTTGTGATTAACAAGCACAATTTAATGTAATTTATAACCCTGTAATAATATTACAATTAATAGCCGAATGCAATTTACGACCTCATGGGCAACATTGGTGCCTACAACGGACTATGGTTTTTGTAATAAATATGGCGAACTTGTTAAGTTAAATCAATTCACGTAAAGAATTTCTTAGAAGTATTCCCATTTCCCATCAACAATCAGTACAAATTCTTGGCATCTCTTTCTGAGAAACTTTTCATCTACAACGTGTTTTATTCATCTATAATTTCAATTTTTTATAATTATTTGGATATGAAAGTCCAGACCATCTATCTCATTGTTTATTTCATTTTTAAAAGATCATTAAACATATTTTTTTTAAATCTTCTAGCATTTATTACTCGCGGAAGTTTTAATATTACACTAAAACTACTTTCCGTGCCAACACCTCCAGATGATGGAAGATTCACTTCTGTTAATTGAACGCTAGTTTCTTGGATTTCATACCGACAGTTGTATTAGAGATTTTGCCTCCAAATATACGAAGATTAGAGAATAAAATAAAGGAAATAATTGTCACGATGAATATTATGTAGATATCTGCGTCTTCTTTAGCATTCTATATTATTTATCATTGAAACATACTTTAAAATTTAATGTAATTATTTATGTTTTTGTTTCGTGTTTTTAATTGTAATTTCGCCTTTTTATTGAACTTTCATCCATCCATCTTCATAAAACTATAAGAATATTTTTCATAAAGCAGAGCAATGAATTATTATTGAATTATTATGAATTATTATTATTATTACACAATAATTATTAATAAATAGTAAAATTAATACAGCGTCCTCTTTAATTTCGATGGTAATGGCCTACTCAACGGTATTTAAACAAAGCAGAATACTAGCCATATATTATCTTTCCTCTATAATTCAATGTAAATCTATAAATCTTTTTTTAACATTCCATCGGGGTATTTCATTAATCATAAACGTCTAATAAACCACAAAGATGTCAAAAGTCTCAGTCAGTCATTTTTTTTTCAGAAATTGATGTAGCGCGTAAATTCGCTGTTCCTAAAAGAAGTGATTTCTATATTTGCAACAGACGTTTATAATTTTCATTCATGAGTTTATCGATCTCAATTTTACCAGTCATACTAGAAAAGAATAATTTCAAAACGGAATCACAAAAATCTCAAATGGTTAACGAAATATAATTCAACCCAAGATAATGGCCAATGATACTTGTGTATGAAAAGAAGTTTCATTTTCCATGTATGAGATGAGATTCGCTTACCTCGTAAGTTAACTTGATGAAATAGCATGTTTGACAAAGTGAGTGGTTGAGAATTTTGTAGGGATACAAAGATGCCGAAAACGGCACACAGCAAACCCTAGAAATCCCAAGTGAACAACAACGTTGAGAGCGCGAGACCACCACGTCCAACGAGGCCAAGTGGAGTGTCCAGATAGTTGAAGCAGCCACTGTATTTCATGAAATGGCGTCATCATTCAAGCGTTATTCACTTCGTGTCTGCTATGGGAGTTTCGAGTTGAAGTGGAAAACTACATCAATTTACTAGAAAATGACAAGGCACATTTTCCCAAAATTCGTGAGAATTTTTTAACTACCGAAGACCGTACCGAATATAATGTAGGTTTTCCCTTCCGGAAGTTTTATTGAGCTGAGGAAGCATCCCCATATATCCAGATTTTAATTTATTTATTTTTATCAATCGTTAATAATAACTTTCTTCTTTCTTAAATATAATTTAATTTTTAAACTATCCGTTAACTAGCTTACAAGGAATAACATGGCTGTAGTTCAGTTACCTATTCAGAAACAAAATTTAATGTCGTTTCAACCTTAAAACCTCTCGAAATGTATTTATGAAATTCTTCTGGTAAGGAAGATTAAAGATGTCAACAATCATGAGTCAATAAACAATAGTTCAGAGGAAGTTGTATATTTGTTTGCAGTAGAAACTCAGAGAATTAAAATTTATTACAGTAATTACGAAACCCCAAGTAGAAAAGAAACTAGAGCTTGAATCCTAAGTAACGGACTGAAATACTCTTGATTTAAGAAATAAATAAACCTGTTTTTAACTAAAAAATAATAACAAAATTTAAATTCTCAAAAAATAAGTAAGTTTAACGATAATATCACTTTCTGTATAAACAATTAAATACTAAACACGCAATTAAAATAGGACATGTATAAGTTATTAAGCACTACTCCCTTCCCAGAAATTATTTTTTCTGACAGCGACCTCGATCTTCTCAGTGTATACATAATGGTATTTGTTTATGAAAAATAAAAGTTAATAAAAAGAATGTCACAATGAAACAGTAAATGAAATTAACTCAAATTGAGGCTTATCTTGCCTTGGATATCTTTAATTTCATCAATAACAATTTCACAGCATTTCATTATCTTATCATATTGTATTATTAATTATTCACACTATATTTTTAATTATCACAAATTCATTATTATATCATAAAATACATCAGTTTATTTCTAATGCATATTCAGTTGGGCATCATAGATCCCTTTTTATTGACACAAAAAGAAATACAGGACAAGAAAAATCTAATTCAAAATGATGACGAAATCCAGTGTTATGTAATGTAATGTAATTGTTAAGAATCACCAACAAAACAATTTCCACGTGTATTAATACTACAAATATTATTTTCTGTACTTAAAAAATCGCAATCTTACTTTTTTATTTTATGTATATTTAAACAGTCTATATGTAGTACTTGCACCTTTTCTGATTCAGCTTTAAATTTCATCACTTTATTTAATTCGACCTCTGGTCGATGCTAAAAATATTACGAACATTAAAAATTGTTTATGTCATATTTGTTCAAAGAACTCAAGAAATGAGTAATTACGATATTTATTTTATCAAACCAAAAATAATCTTTGTTCAGTGCGATAGTTTATCGTATTTCATTATACATGCTAATGTAATTTACACAAATGGCTGATTATGTTATAAATCAACCTTACATAAATAAACACACCTTGACTAGCTTCTACTGACGCTGAAAGATAGGTCAGGTTCCTATGTTTGAACATTCGTCCGGCGTATTGTTCTTTGTATTGTCATATTAATTCAAATATTTACGACTTCCTCGCAGACCTTATTAATTCCATTTTTTGAATGTAAATTTGTTTTAGTTTCTCAAACAGTTATTTAATATGCTTTAGATAGCTAGCTAGTTACTCAAATTATTGACATAAGAAATATCGTATTTACGAATTTGATTTAAAATTTCAAATAGATAAAACCGATCGGAGCTGCAATCCGAACAGGAATGGATTGTTTTTTGTTTTGTTTTTTCAACAAATAATAATGTTCATTTAAAGATCTATAACAATACGAGACAGTCGATAACACAATATTCGAATAAGTAAACTGCGTATCTACCAAAACCACTTTAACTTTGAGCACTAAACTAAATCGAATGTAATTCATGCAAAAAAAAATTTGTTGGTGATTTAAAATTTTCCTTCATAATCGTTTTACATTAAAAGTAGTCATTTTTTAAAATTCTGAAGTAACTGTAAGCAATAACCTGTTTAGTCAGGTATTCAGAATTTTCTATAATCCGACATCTTCGGAATGAACCATTAATTTCAGAAATCACTTTTCTTAATTAATTTTTATGCCACGTCTTTCAAAGTTTGTCGTAGTTAGTGTTTAAGAGTAGCCTTCTCATTTTTTGTTGGTAATATAAATGATACATAAAGATACAATATGCACCTCGTTCATTGGTAGTTAAATCCCATTCTAAGAAAGGAATATCTATAATTTGGAAATAATCCGAATACGACACGTCTCAGTTTGCAAGCTTGCCGAATTAAAGACAATTTTTGTTTATTTCGTGTCTTACGGTGAGATTTACTATCGGATTCTTTATTATAGACCCCTCACTTTGAACAGCTGTAGAAGGCACAAAAAACTCACAGAAAAAATAATTAACATCATAAAATTATAAATGGTCTTGTGCACATACGTAAAGAAAAAAATTGTTCTATAAATGAATAATACTTTTGAAATTGCAGAAATGTTTCAAAAAATGCGAAATTTTCACAGCTTTTCCCCATATGTCGAATTTACTAATTTTTATAGAATAAACTAAAAGTGTCAAATATAATTCTCATTCAGCAAATGATTACTATAATGTTTGTGACAACATTAAAAAATTTCAAGCTTCTTCTCGCATAATATAACGAGATATTAACATTTTTCGAAAACATTACCCAAAACGAAAACATAACTCTGTTTATCACTTATTTGTAGTTACATACTAAGTTTCAAACGTTTAAATTCATTTATCATGTGATCACGGCATTTTCCTGAAGGCGACAGAATAAATTGTATTCCTTAAAAACGTGCCTGGTCGAAAAATGTTAATAATTCGTTATATTTTGCGAGAAGAACCTTCCCCCAAGGGAACTTACATCTAGTAAGTATGTATTTGGCAAACACGGGGCCACGAGCTGAATCTGATAGTATTTCCACTTGTTGAAGGCTCCTTCCTTTCTCTTTCCTGAACTTCCTTGGTCACCTCTTGTTCTTTTCGATCCCGACGCTAGGGTATCTTTCTTTTTCCTCTTTCTTCCTTTTTTTATTTTATTTTTATGTTTGTAATGATGTGTGTAATGTTTTGAGATGTGTTGATATTTGAGTTTTGTTATTCAGGAGGGTTTTTAGTGGGTTTTTAGTGCGTAACTGCATTTTCCCTACCTGTACAAGTTTTTAGGGTTCTAATAACCTCGCTGTCGACGAGCCGTAAATCCCCACAAAAAAATAAATAATAGAAGCTTGAAATTTTTTAATGTTTTCAAAAACATTATAGTTATTATTAGCTGAATAATAATTATTTTTGACTCTTTTAGTTTACTGTGTAAAAATTAGTATTGGGAAAAGCTGTGAAAACTTCGCATTTTTTGAAACATTTCTGCAATTTCAAAAGTATTATTCATTTATACAACTATTTTTTCTTTACGTGTGTGCACAAGAACATGACAAATTTTATGGTGTTAATTATTTTTTTCTTTGATTTTTTGTGCTTTCTACAGCAGTTCAAAGTGAGGGGTCTATAATAAAAAATCCGGTAGCAGGCAATAAGGCCTTTTCCTAACCGAACATTGACTTGGTTGAGGGAATTGGGAAGGAAAGATATTGTATTGCCGGGAAAGAAATGGTATCGAACAAACATTTGTCTGGAGTAGGTGAGAAACCCCAACATCACATAGTTCAGCCGAGCAGTGTTTGAACCCGCACTGCACCGCTCATAGATATCGTGGAAGCGAAGACACTAGACGCTGTGAGTATACTCCCGTCAACATTGAAAACCCAGAGAAAGAAAAATTGAGAAAAACACGAAATGAGTTTTGAAACTTTTTTCATTGAAATGAAAATAAGTGCAGATCCTCCGCGTCGAACCGCTCCGAGACGCGACTTCCGTCCAAGACGTCACACTGCTTCCGGCGTGATCTCTCCGTCAGCAGAGAAGACGCGTAAGAAAAGAGGAAGCCGACGCTGAATTGAGGAGGTCGCGGTGAGATGAAAACGGAGCAGAACGAAGATGAATCAAAACTTTGTTTACGAACTTTCTGGCAGGAGCAGCAACGTCGCCGTGGTGGCGCTCGATAATTGATGATCCCATAACTTGAAATAAGTAGCAATCGTCAGAAGAACCTCGGGGAAATGAGTTCGCTTGGGCGAGCGGGTGGTTGGCTTTCCTCGGCGGCGATGGAAAGGAACGAGGACTTAACATGGGCGTGAGTGGATTTATATCGTAATTTATTCATACATTCCATATTTTATATTTATATAATATTTTATGAGCATGCATTCATGGAACTCGTATTTTCTTATGTGTGATTCAATATTTTATATCCCATTTACGACCTCCATAAATAAATAAATAAAACAGTTTAAAATGTCACTTATATGATTTATCTCATTCTTTATATTTTTAATAATTAATTTACTGTCAAAAAAAGTACAAACTGTGTACGACCACGTGGATGACAGTAAACTAATTTCGGAAGCAAACAAGGGACCATACCAATAATTCCGATCGAGAACCCTAAGGCAGAGGCGGATTTAACATTTCAGCCCACTCCTAACAATAAAAATACTTCGGTTCAAGTTATAGTATCAATAGAATACCAACAAATTTTTATTTAATAAAACAAAAAAGTTATTTCTAGAGTATGCATTATTATCAAACTATAGATTATTTGGAAAATATTGTTTATAAATTTTAAGTAATAAAATCAGACTAAATTCGAGATTGATCATCTCAAATGACGCCCCTAGTTAAGAATCTAGAGAGGACGTATGATAAATCCACCTCTACCCGAAAGAAAGCTGAAAAAGAACGGGGTAAGATGGGCTACAGAATTAATGTACACAACTGTGCTAAGGTTGAGTACATTATGAAACTAAACTTGCATGAATAATAAGACAACACGATCATGTACGAAAATAGTTTTGGAATTGTTATGAGATAGTTTGAAAGTACTACAGCATTGTTGTGATGAAGTACAAGACTTGATTTAACTTTTATTAAAATCCTTAAATTCTTTTACGCTGTAGAAGCACAGGTATTCTAATATTAATCAAAGTCTTCGAATTAACTACCAATTTATTCTTACGTAAATATTGAGTCAAATATTGGTATCTGGGAAAGCCCTAATCCCTTACATCTTGTGCGTCAAAGTCTATATTTTCCTCCATTCTGTTTGTATTTTCTTTCGCCATTATTCCTTGACGTGGTTGTGCTAGAACCTCTTTGATAGAACATAATAGAGGCGAAAGTGTGTCGTGAAACATACATTCAATACTCAGTTCATCACTTATCTTTGATATTGGTGCTTCTTACGTTTCTGCATGAATATACTATATTATAACATTTATTTGGTAAATGTAACTTGCATCTGAACAAATAAAATTAAAAATTCTTGTAAAATCAATTGTATCGAATATTTTAAGGACGATAATATTCCTCGTTTTTAATGGTAATAATGTTCGTAATCCATCAAGATGATTCAGCATCACCAGCAATATCATAACTCCTAGGACAATAAAATCATATGATTCTATCGTGTAGGTAGTGCGCGTACGTAGTACGCGAGTAGTACATTTGTTAAATATTCATGTAAAGAAGAGATTACCGGCTGTAGAGAATCAATGAGCGATTGAGAATGTCAAAGATTATATCAATTTTAAATTATCATCCTTCCGCATCCTCATATCTCATAAAATCGAGGATTGCAGTATATGTGTTCGTATCGTCTATTATCTACACTTCTTTGACTTAACGTAATTCATCTTTAAAACTGATGATAAGTTTTCGCAGTGAGTGTACCAAATAATGAAAACATATTTCGGGTTCCATGATTCGGTGTATTGTGTACTCTCACCTTGAGTCAGAAGGCACACTCTATCGAATCACGAGTCTGACTCTACTGAGTCTTCTGACTCCAGGCGAGAGTACACAATACATTGTATCGATAAAGCTGAAATATGTTACCACCAATTACATGTTTTTCAGTTTCATTTTATTTCAGTTCACTAATTTTATTTTCTTCTTATATTATTGCTTGGCTTTCTTCAAAATCGTCCTGAAGATGGCCTTCTTCAAACACCCGCCCCCAACACACACACTTATTTAAGGAAAGATAAAAAAGTTATTTTAATCAACTAAAACGGATTTTTTTTTTCAAAAATTACACCATCCTCGATGTGGTAATCACCAGTTGTCTTTTCTTGGATTTATTTCATTATTTAAATCATACGTAATGGAAATATGTAAATAATGACATGTTATGAAAATTGTCAAATTTTTTTGCAACGCCCCCAACTTTTGATTCCTAGTCTACAACTTAGAAAATCGTATTTTTATTTCATCAATGAGAGGTACGTTTTCACCTTTTGTGTAGAGGGTCTTTAAAATTAAGTACCACTTTGAGATGGCTATAAAAGGAAACTTTATGGACAAACTTTGTGGTAGTATACAGGAAGTCATAGGATTTTATTTTCCCAAAAGATCTATCACCATCGTCGTTGTATGCAATATTGTTTGACGAAATGGTAGTACATGAAGGTTTTTGCTTTAAAATGTTTTTGTTTTTTTGTAACCAAATTAGTTACAGATAACTCACATGGTAACAGACATTGTCCAACAACCATAACTCAGACGAAGAGGTTCACTTCTATAGCTAAAAAATCAAATGAAGTATTGCATACAGCGCCATTCCCCACGCGTGGTGAGTTTTTGAACGTTTTTGCGTAATAAATAATCCCATGACCTCCCGTAATTTCTTACCAGATTCGATATATTGCCCATTATTTTTTATTTCATGGCTGTTTCAAAGTGGAATTTTTTTTCGGAGGTCATGAAATCTATTGGTTTTCATATACTAGTACAAGTGACTTTTTGCTAAGCTGAGTAACGATTAAGATTGAAGAAAAAGGATGTATGAAGAAAATTTCGGACATGTCACTGGAGGTGTGGAAGATTCGATGAGAGAAGAGTTACAAAGGAATGCTGACGTATAAATTTATACCGTATGTGACATATGGTTCCAGTAAGGGTATGCAATGGCAAACAGACCACCGTAGTTTCAATAATTACTTGAAAAGGATCAAAAGTAAAGACGATGAAACACGTGGATCATGTAATTTGGTAACGTGAGTTATAAGTGGAAATGAGCGAAGGCAGTATTTTTCAGAAATGAAACCTGAAGAACTGATTACGGAGACAACAATGATAGTCAATGAGAAGAAATATAAAACTCAATAAATATACAGCACAACTATGGGAAGGTTTGAAAATCTGACAACTAGAAACTTAATGAAATAAATTTGATAATGTCGTCTAATGTCTCTCGACGACGACAAGACTTTTAAAAATAGTAATGTAAATCCCAATTTATGTATAGCTTACACTTCTATGTGAACACAAAAAAAAAACATGTCACAATATTCCTCACCATTTACTCGCGAAACCAAAATAAACCCTATGGGTTTCAAACAAAATATCTGGAGAGCAACGGGTACTATTTTAATGAAAAATATAATGACAATGAATCATCACTCTTTCTACGAAACGAAAAACGATAGAAGAATTTTTTACCCTTATGCTTTACAAAGTTATAAAGGTCCTGCATGTATTCAGAAAGGTTCCAGAACATATTTTCTTTTCATAGTTGGTTACGTTGCGGATAAAAGATGCAGCATTCCCCATTTTCTGAGACGGGGGGTTCAAAAACCTCTTCTTCAAACAGCAGACCGCATTCAATCACTAGGTTTCCTCTCGAGAGAAATGCTCCTGAGATGATATCACATCGACTTTTTTGGTGGAAAACGTCCAACGATTTCTGCGGGCTCCGAGAGCCAAGGGGCCATGAGGTGAACCCAGGGGAGGCGCACACGCGTCCTTCCTATTTATACAAGCAGGGCATCGGCAACGGGAACGTAGGACAGCGCTCCCTATAGAGAAGGCCTCTGGAGGTTTTCAATGAACGAACATTCCATTGAGTTGAAGCCGCGACTACGAAAAAATTAACATTCGTAGAGTAGTATTTACATTTTAAAACACTGGAAATATCAAATCCATGAAATTTAAGATACTAAAGAGGTAGCCATGTAAACATATTTAAGAAAACTACTTAAAAACTGTACGCAAAGCAGGGAATATTATTGGAGAAAAAAACTAATTCTACCAATGTATAACTCGTAGTCATTCATTCTAAAATCAGAATATTTGCCCTATCAGCTTGAAATAGTCATTTTTACTTTAATTAAGAAGAATGAAACTACATTATATTTTATCATTTAATAGACATTGCTCCTTTAAATTCCCCCACTACGCTACATATAATTCTTAAACTTTCATTCACTAATTAATAATAATACGTGGTCAGTATCCTTTAATTAGGATTTCAGAATGCAAACTTAAACTACACTATGATATTTACTTTCAAATGTGGTGGAAGTTTGGTATCTTAATATACGTAAAAAATATTCCTAGTTCTCCGCGAGGAAAACAAATGTCTACCAAGAGAATGTTGTATCATGTTCATGTATATGATGTTAAGAATTAGATGTCTTCTGTTGTAATAATAGTGGTTGATTTACATATTTCAATGTTTGACTATTATAAAATAAAATTGATTTATTAAAATAAATCTTGAACACTCTATTAAAAGAAGAACAGTTGTCAATAGTGGCAATGAATAACTACTTGCTTATATAACAATTATTCTAACCAGACCTAAAGTTTTCAGGGGTTTCATAATAAATAACGATGCAAATGTAATATATTAGGTCGTTTCGGCTGAAAGGAAGTAGTTATTTTGTATCAACATTTGTTACAAATGATCTGTTCATACATTCGGTATCCATGTTTCATAATTCAAGTACAATGATGAGGGAGATTTTATGTTCCTGTATATAATATATGGTAGTACCCACGTATTGCTGTTCACGTGGTCAATCCTTGATGGAAAATCCCATGCCTTACTCGGGATTCAAATCCTGATCTACTTGTCTCGATTGTCAGAGTTCTTAGTCCATTTCCTGTAATTTGTGAGACACACTAGAAACTATTGAAGTGCACCTCAAATTGTAGATAACAATTTTTGCTCCTTAAAATCCTGTACATGCATCGACTGTGGGCTTGGCGACCGCGTGCTCCGTGACGCGTCTGCGCCCTACTACGGTCTAAATCCACCTCAGAGGCTACCGCCGACAACAGCAGCCCACACCAGAGGGATCCGCGAAGATGCTGGCGTTGGTCAAACGAAGGTGGGACGGACACACAATGACCTACACCAGCCTTCCAAGAATGCTCCATCTGCCAGGTCTGCGTCCAATGTCCAATAGCACCTTTGCCAAACGATTGCGAAAAAAAAATCTCCACGGTTTTTCACGTTTACCAACATTTTTATGTCTTTCCTTGACCAAAATAGAAGGTTATTTTAAAATGAAAGGTAGGCAATAGTGTTTTTGTTGATTCCATCAGTAGAGTGTAAACTGTCACGTTCTTCTAACACTCTCGTATGTTATCATATTCTGACTTATAGGGGTATATAACGTACCTCTAAGTATATTTCAAATCCACTAGCTGTACCTGCACGACTAATTCACACGCAAACAATTAAAGAAAGAAAAATATTAAGAAAAGAACAAGGTTTGGTTCAACCCCAGTTAGAAATACTCTCTGGACACGGAAACTTCAAAGAATATTTAAAGAGGATACAGAAAGAGGTGATGGAGATTAGTTTGTGAGAAAAAGGGAGAGATGATGTTGGCCGTGTAATATTGTCTTGTGAATTTTACGACATTGGGAGAATATGATTTATTAGTGACCTATTATACCTCGTGGTACGAAGAATAGAAAACGCAAGAGAAATTTTAGAAACATAGGTTCTGGACGGTATATTCTGTGAGTACAGCGACATCATCTGTCTAAGTAATACCTTTCGGTCAGGTGACAACGGTGACGAGCCGGGAACCGAACCTGGGACTCTTGCTATTATCGCAAGGATGTTAACCACTACACCACCCGTTTGCCTTCCAGAAATAGAGTACAGTTATGTAGGTAGGTAAACGGAAGAAATCTAATCATCAGTGTAATACGCGAGGTGATCAACGCACAATGACCAGCTGAAAGACCATAATAGTTATGCACCCTGTGATGGGGACGGACACTTGATGAGACCAAGAAATGGCAATGAAGCGTGGTCAACTACAGGACGTAAAGGTAGAAGGGAAAGGTAAATGGAAGAGAAACCATATAAATACTCCGTTAAGAGTACGGTTCAAAAATAAATAAGGGAGATTGAGATGTTTCATTAATTTACTTTGTTGTATGTGAAATGAGGATAAAATACATTGAAACCAAAAATAAAAAATAGAGATGTCAATAACGTACGAACCTTACAATTAAATATTTAATACCATCCAGGGTGAAGTAAATTGGTGCCAATGCTATACAGTTAAAACCAAATGTTTCTTATCAACAGTAAAAATGTTTTAAAAAAGTAATAATCAAGGTACATAATGATATATACAAGAAATAATTCAAAATATAAAATTTCCAAAGAGGAATTCGAACCACGGATCTTTAAGTTACCTTCACCTCTACCTGAGAAGCAATTTTTGTATTAGTACATGTTTATTAAAGATATAATGATAAGATTCTATTTCTTTGGCAATCGAGAGAGTAAGCTGAAAAAAAAATCTCTTGACATTGCCCTAACAAAATGGTGACTTTGGTGGGGAGGGTCATTTCTTTTTAATCTCAAGCATTACTCTTTAAAGCTTTTTCAATACATTATGATATAAGTTACAAAACATGGAAATTAGCTCATGTCTTTACTAACTCGCATTACCCCTCACTTGATTCATAATGAGCCATGGGTTTCTCCTCTATCCCCTATCCCTTCCTCCTTCAGCCGCGGGCAACAAATTGCGGGGCTCTCCTAGCCGTGAAACCCAAAACCGTAGCCCTATTTACGCATTGCTCAACGTGACTCACGGTCCGGGACGGTAAGTTTTAGGGACTGGGCAATTAATTCTGACTTCTTTATTTCCCCATTCGACATCCGGAAATTTTCTATGTTAAATTTAACCGCGTATATCGACACACCCGATTATTACAATTGAAAATAGCCATCGACAAGAATCTGATAAAGCATATATTTCTTCCGTGTAACACGTGGAGAAGATACTGGTATGTGATAATATTCAGTTCTTTCGAGATTACGTCTGGATGAAAATGGTGTACAGTTGTGAAAGGCGAACGAGTAGTGTAATCGTTAACACCCTTGCGATCAAAGCAGGTGTTCCAGGTTCCATTCCTGGATCGTCCCTATTTTCACCTGGCCGATAGTTATCTCAAGAATCTCATTGTTTGAAATAAAATAATTAACATTTTCATAAGGGATTTTCAATATTTTCTTTTGTTCTTAAAATAGTTCTTTTCTTTCGAAAACTTTTTGAACTGAATTTAAACAATATATTGTATTTATTATATAGATATGTACACCGTTTTCTTTCAATCGGTAAAACTATCGGCATTATATTGAATGACATTCAGGGGATGGATATTTCCGGGGCAAGAGGTGACAAGAATGTTAAATCCGGCCCCGTCATTAACTACACTTAACGATGCATACCCAACGGAATATAAATCGATGGGTCTGTAATAAGACAACTGATATATGATTCAATTTCTTTACGCCACTACTAATGTCATATGTGTCAGCAATTATATACCGTTAATGTATCCTTGTTTCTAATCGATTTTACGTACGGAGTTATTTCTCGAGTGAACTGAGAAATAATGAAATATCGGTAATGAGGACAGGTATTTACAGAAACCCTTACATTGATAAAATAACCAATAATAACCGCAGCAAAACGTTGGAGCAAAAAAGGAGTTGGAACAGCAGTATTGAAAATCAATGTCGGAAACAGAGATAGGGAACAAGAAGTTCAGACGTTTGTAAGGAAATATTGGTTTTTCATGACAGAAGTTGTCAAATTTTCTGGATTGGTTTAGTTGTCAAGATTCCTGTTGAGAATGATAGATCTCGCCCTTAAATGTGAAAAAAGTATACAAATCTTCAGTGGGGTTGGAACTCCTGAATACAAAATCGTCATTAATTGTGAAAAGAAAATCATAAAAGTTTTTTAAAAAATTTTAATTTAAAAATGCAAAAAGGAATTTTGTCACGCACACATAATGAAAAATACTATAATTTATTATTTCTGGATATGGAATATTAGGAGATAATACAGATGGAATATATCAATTCATCGACGTTATTTTAACTCACTGGTTCGTTGGATAACCCAATGAGACAATTATCCTAACTTTAATGAAAAATCATAGTTAATATATTATTCATATTATATTTGACTATTCTTAATTTCTATTTGCAGATATATAAAACATATTAATCATTTCACAGTTGGAAAGGGTCAAACAGTTTAATTATTTGCTGGAAAGAGTACTGAGAAAAATTATATATTTCCCATTACATTCATGCATGTCATGTTCTCTTTAATGGAGTAAGATTAAGTTTAACGGATAAATAATTCTAGATACTTGAAATAATTACATACAAAAAGTAGTAGTTACTTTTCATATACATTACACTTAATTATGACTGAAAACTGTTTGTTTCATTTTTTAGTTCCTTTTAAGAAATGCGTGTTGGGCGTTACAAGATCGATTAGAGGACAGTACTCTACTAACTCACAAATGAATTTCCTAATTCATTTCATATTGACCTACTTCAATATCAATTCCCTAGATTGTCTTCTCATATTGCGAAATTAACGAAAACATTGTTGTCTCCAAGATTGAATCATCGATGTGGCATAGTTTCCTTTGAATAACCTTTCATCCAAATATATCTGAACAGAAATACGTCGCTCTATATCTATTACCACAGAATAGCGTGCCAACTCTGAGTAGTAGGTGTGTCAAAATCCTGGAACAAAATTCATTTATTTTTACGAGGTGACGCTCTTTTACACTTCTGTAACAAAACTGTTTGAACCTCGCTTTTACAAAGAGGACGTTTTTGTAGAGTCATCCCTGAACATCAAAAATATGCTCAATGGTTTTAGATACCATCTCTTTGTCTGCCCATTGGTTAATTATGTTATCTCCTCTCATTTACGTTTCACTAACTCAATGGTTATGAAACTTCCACTATAGATGATGCAGTACATGCCTCTGGTAAAGTCATGTCAACGCTTCAAAAACTATATCATGCCATCGCTCTAATGGTTTCAAAATACCTTATTTTTCAAAACTATTTTCCTGACTGCTATTATCGCTTCTCATTATTCATGTAAGTTCAGTTTTCATTTAACAGTTACGATTTATATACATTTTTTTCCAAATAATCTTATGTTTGATAATAATACGTATTGTCAAATAATTTTCGTTGTTTTATTAAATATAAATTTGTTGGTATTTTGTTAATATTGTATCACGCAGCTAGCTATCTTTATTCCTATCATAGGAGTGTGTTAAAAAGTTAAATCCTTCTCTCCCTCAGGGTCCTTGATCGGAATTGTTTACTTTCGGAGAGTAAATTAGTTTATTGTCCTCCACTTGGCCATCCGCAGTTTGTGACTGCTTATTTGACAATAAATTTATCTATTTATTTTTATGTATCCTACTTTTAAAAGACAACTTTTCGTAAATGTCACTTTTCTCGCGTCATTCTGAATCAATTAACATAAATGAGGTACCATTACAAGATTATTTTCTGAACTTCAGAAAAAATTCTTTTTACATTAGAAGAACCATAATTTTACTATTTGTTTTAAAGTTTGTTTGAAAGTATTTGTTGTACTCGAACTGTGGTAAGTTCCTTTTCCGTGTTTCAGAGCATGCCAAGAGTTTCATTCGAAAAATTTTTATCTCTGATCTAACAAATTGTTAATATCTATTCCAAAATACGTATCGGTATCAAATCACATATCTCACTAGATCTTCTTCCTACAAAACTATTAGGATTTCACTAAGATTTCATAATCTGTCATCACATTGAAAATTTGTTATACACGACAACAAACCTTTTTTTTTCGGGGTCGGGGGCAGTTGACAGTGGACATGTCTTAAGTGCGTCATTTTCGTGAAATTTGTATTGAGGAAGTTTATGCTGTCGTTTCACATTGAAACACGCATAATATGTATCTTTTCGTCTTGATCATTCACAACGTGCATGACATGTCGGTGCCTCCAAATACACGCTCAACTCTTCTCAGTGTCCTTCTGGAACAATGCCAAAATTTGAACTATCCTTTCTCACAACTCCGCCGTTCAAAACAACGTAGTTATATCACGTATATTATATTTATGGGTATGATAACAAAATCATTCGTTCAAAAGGTGCAATTCCTCTCTTTTATAATCATTGTTAGGGGAATAAAGATTCTTACCCAATTCTACCATTCGCAAAGAATTGAAATTCGAAATTTACAAAGCCATCAAAAAGGAATGAACCAGAAAATTTCTAAATGTTTTACTTAAATTACCTTTTTCGACGTTAAAAACATTTGCTCCTAAAGATAACATTGATGCATTGTTGATGAAATACTCGACGCAACCGTTGACCTACTTAAGTTGCCGGGCAAAAATCATGATGTTATCATAAGGTAACACATCTAAACCGTACTGTACACTTCTACTGTATAAAACATTAATTCGTCCCCAATTATTGCATACCTGTTCCGCTTGGTGTTTTGCTGCTCCTTCAACCAGAAAAAGTACTTCAAACTTTTCAAAATAAAATTCTTCAAATAGCAGATAATGCGAACTGGGTTGTCATCAACGTAACATTGAGTAAAGACCTAAATATAGAGTCAATTTCAAATTACAGTCGTAAGGAGTTCACGACACTCACTACAGTACCTGGACCCGCTTTCTATCCCTTAGGAACCTATTTCCCTTCCAAGTTTTCCTCGCTTTTTCTCCGTTGACATTACATAACGCTACTATGGTTCCCCCAAACAACTTTAATGTGAAACTACTTTTACTTCATATCTAAAATATATGTTCTTATTCTTTATTTATGCACATTGTCCCAATATGTATTGTTTGTTTTTTTATTGAGTTATTGTATATTCATTTGTATTTTGGAGGTTCCGAAGAATTGTCTTTATTCTTCGTATTTCCCTAATGTAAAACTTACCATTCTTGCCCTCGCCCTCAATAAAACAAAAAGATAATAAAATAATAATAATAATAAGCTAATCGCTTCTAGCGTGATGAGTGAAGTTTCGAAAAGTGTAGGGGTGACCCCACACCCCCACTCCGTAGATCCAAATGGGAGTCTTGGGGTGAAACCTCTGCGAGCGTAAAGCGCGTTTCCTACACTGTGAAAGTAATTTTTGTTATGCCTATGGTGGGTTTCTCGTGAACGATTTGAATGTCTCGATGGAGCATACGGAGTATTCGGTTGAACGAATGTAAAAGAAAACTACTTTTGGTCTCAACTGAGAGAAAACTTATTTTTGTTGTTTTTTAACACAAAGCTAACGTAGGTGAGCACAGACATCACCACTGAACTGTTCCTACCACATTCAGGTTAAGAAAGACGGCCTATTGCTTCAGTCCAATAATAATACATGTGATATGGGAACATGACAAGAAAAAAATGTGCAATGCGAAGACACCAAATTGCTGAAAGAGGTATCCCGCATAATATCAACTCCAACGAAGCTGCCATCGCTAACCTCGTAAGCTTAGTATTTAATTAAACCTGAATGTAAACATTGGTTGGACTAGATAATAATATCTGTCGCATTTCGGTGACAGCGAGTGCTTTTGAAGCCTTTTCTTTTAGTGTTCTTGTTAATGTCCTGTGCTACTAACGAATTCTGTGATTCTCTTTTAATTTGTCTCCATATTTGCTGGAATGTTTGCATTTCGTTTACACGTTAATTATTTCAGAATTTCATAAAACGTACTACGGTTTTCGAGTAATTCATTGATACAGATATAAATTTTTAAAATTACGGAACAACAATTTGGTTACAGACAATATATTTGTAGTTGCATGTATTTAATACAGTATTTTTATCATAGAAAGTTTTAGGACACTGGATTGTACTGGCAAGATCGTTCATACCATCTTAATATATTCTGAGAAGTACTCATGTTTACTCTTCATTATTTCGCATCAGCATTATAAAAACGTGATGTTTTGTTTAGGTATAGCGTTAACGTAATTCGGACAACCAACATCATCGCTTAACATGAATGAAAAAGTAGTAAGCAATTACACAAGTAATTTAATGAGATAGGACCAAAGACGGCAGACTGGGGGTCCAATCATTGAAGAACCCTCAATATATGTGAAAATGTAAAGAGAAGTGTGACATGTTACGAGCAGGTATGAGACCAAATAGTAATCAAATAATTTATGATATGATATCCCTAGCACGATAGAAGTACGGAACAAAATGATCTCTTGAAATGAACAAATGAATGTAGATTGAAAACAGACGGAAACGAGCTCAAGTGTTTGGAAGCTCTCGAGGTTTTCTTTTCACATTGGTACCTTCAGAATAAATGAAAATCATTCCTTGTTTACATTCACGAATACAGACATAAAATGAAAAAATTCTGAGAGGAACTATTCCATGGAAATGAAGACCAATTATTTTATTAAGACTCAAGTATTCCCAAATAATTCTTGACCAAATTTCATCTGTTTCTGATACTAACATTTTCTTATAAATATTTCAGTCAAAGTATGAAAATGAAATTAGGAATCAGAAAATAAATCACTATAAAAATGAAACATTTTAATTAATTTTACTATTGAATTAAATTTATTTTAATTTAATATTTTCTTTTAATTTAACAATAAATATGACGTAGGAAATAATTTACCGTAAATGAAAAATTAAATAAAGTTAAATAACATAGAACAGCTATTTTTCATGTCAATCACTCTTCAAATGTAGAATTTATGTATCCAACGATTCTTTATCTCTCGATTCATTATCAATCTGAAGTGAAAAAAAGATTACATGTTCTTCAGAAAATATTATTGTTCTCAGTATAAATAGGACCTGCAACCCAAAGCTCTTCCATGCTATCAAGCATATGCAGTTACTGTAAGTGTATCATATCGTATGTGTACAATTCGCATAAGACTTGATTGGTATTATAAAATAGATATTGTTCAGAGTGATTTGAAGTAATTTTAGGTAATTTAAAATATTACAATAAGAAACTTTTATTTAGAGAAATATTTGTAAGTCGTAGTCATGATTCCTGTTGTAATTTCATAATTATGTCTGCTCATGCCAACACAGTCTCACTTTTTAAATTTCAATCAAGGAAAATGACGATAATACATAAACGAGAGCTATACATGTCTTTGAGGGGTGTTCACGGAATTGTGCATTTGAAAAACGCTTAGACCACCTCAGGAATAGATCACAAGATGCGTCCAACTGCGGAAACCAGCAGTTTTCGCAAAATCGCTCTCTCTGTTGTGGACCGCCAACTCCCTCTCTCTCTCCGTCCATCTCTTTCTCTCCCTTTGCATCTGCGCCAACCCACGGTCGTTATAAAACTTCCTGAGTTCCGGCCTGGCCTAATACACTGCTTCTGCGATTTTCGCTCGACGCGTCTGTGAGAATCGTCGTTAACACATCTCCCAAATTCTCCTAACTACTTCTTCTTGTTCTTCTATGACAATTCATTCGGATATTATCTCCATTTTTTCTATAAGTACGCTAAGTTATGATAATTTTTTACTGTACTCCTAAAAGGGGAATGTTTTTTGCTCGGCGACTCTCAACTGCGTCTCACTTTTGTTTAACATCGTTGTATTTTCTTGAAATTCAAAATAATAATATGAGGAAAAGGTTCTTGAGCTGAGGTCGGTAGAAATAATTCTATGTGCCAACGTTTTAAACTGTATTAGTTCTTCATCAGGGCTGAAGAAGTTGAATTACACAGTACAGTTTGGAAAATAAATTACAACTATGATATACGTACATTGCGCATATTACATTGCGTTATTAGAGGAATTACAAATACAATTTACAAAAATTGGGCTTGATACAATTGTTTTATGGTCTAGATCAAGTAAATACCCAAAACATAAAATTAAAGTTATTTAATTAAGAATTATCAAAAGAATGATCATACATAAATAGTAGTATTATTTCATCATATTTCACCTCAAGAACCTTTTCTGATATAAATTTTGTTTAACGTTAGACTAACTGAACTTTGAATGACTTTCGTGATAAATGGTACTCTGGGTACGACAAAAATCCGCATTAATGTTTTCCTGTTATCAGAGAAAATACTACAGATATTCTTCAAGCAGTTCGTACTAATTTATTTCCTTCTTAATAGCTATTTACGCGGTTATTTGGAAACTAATCAAATCGAACTTAATAAGAGTTAGGTGAAGAAGGGGAAATCTCCTAGAGAATAAACTAATGCGTTTACTTTTTAGTCACCTTTTAAGTATTATAGATAAAGCAAAAGGTGTTTAGGTTTCAAACCGTTAAGAGTTGGTAATAAATTATCAGGAAGCTTTTCGGGGGTTTCCGTTTACGATCAACCTCATAACGCGAGATGTAAATTATTACACCGTAAATGAATTTACTAAATGTGTATAATATGTCTTTTCGGGAGAAAAAACGTATGTTTTTCGCTCACAAAGACGTTATTTTCCAAACATCCTGTATTGCTCCGAGGAAGCTCAGTCACAGTCGTTTTCTGCCGCAGGTCATTTTCTCTCATCCTTTCCTCTTTACCTCATTCTATGCTCATCTTTTCCTCGAACACTAAACTACCTTCTTCTTTCCCTTAATCTCAGTAGAAAATTGAAACGAAACAGGCAGGAAGGAAGAAACCTTGGATTTCATTTTCAGGATGCAAATTTTATTTGAGGACAATGCAATTTGTTAAGGTGATACATTCGACTCCGAACTCAAGACATATTGTGGCGAGCATTTCATGCGTACAAATTGAACATACGGAGGAATATTTGCTTACTTACGACAAGTGATCAGTGGTTTAGACAAACCCTTAGCCTGAATGTTCCATGATGACCGTACTTTTTTGGTAAATGGTCATGATAACCGGAATTTTATTGAAGAGCATAATTAATAGAAAACATTAGCCAACACTTCCGAAGATTACAGGTTCAGATATCGTGTTAAGTTATTAATTTTTTGTAAGTTCTCATAGTTTAATTTCATTTAGTCCATCATTCCACCATTCATTATCCCCCGATAATGAACACGTTGGCGTCAGCATATGGAATACAGTAAAAACATACCAAAGCTAAAAATCGCATTGAAAAAATGGTTCCGGGGGAGGAAACGGCATTTAACATGGAAACGATGAATAAGTAACGATATCACACGTGTGTGAAGTTCATGTTATAGCAGGAAGAGGTATATCCAAGTGGGTTACATGGTTGGTATCACTGCTTACAGCAATGACCAACAGCATCCTTCTTGTGTTTATTTTGCGTGCAAAGTAGTAGGGATGAATTTCAATTTGATTTACTTTATATTACCCACGATCTTTGAAGCCAAAGTCACCTTGAACTAAGGTGTAGTTCTCGAGAACACACAAAAGAATTTCCAACGAATAAAGCGTTTTTTATTATTAAATAAAAAGAGTGTTTTGTCAGTTTTAGAATGGTTTTAAAATAGAGAAGATATAAGTTGTCAAAATAATGTCTTTATTCATGCAAATATACATTTTTTTTGCAAAATATATTTACAAATACACATAAGTAAATGACAAATTCATACGTGAATTTGTTACTATTATGTGTCTTCTATTATGTAGCGCCTACGTCAATGCTACAAATATTTCCGAATAAATTGTATCATCTCGAGAAGATACGATAACATTTCTGGAGTTTAATGAAGTAGTGATGAGCTTCTGACTGTTCGGTCACGAACAATTTGCATTACTAACTTCCGCTATTAAGTTATGATTGTTTTGAATGTATTCAATCACCTTTCACTTTTTCCGTTTTCACACCACCACACGAAGAGAAGTTTCACTTCAAACAGTATCAGAGTAAAGAGTTAACAGTTATGGTTTTAGACTGACAACGAAGGAACAATATTGCGAAATAATTTGTAATTCAAAATAGTGTATCCATGTTGCACGCTTTGTAATCCAAACAAGTATATTATTCATCTATCAAGTATATTATGTAGAGCAAGAAAATTTTCCCAGATATTTGTAATCTATGAATGCAAGACAATTTTTTTACAAATATTTAAAAATTATCTTAAGATAAAGGACAAATTCCTGAATTATTACTTGGTCGTGGAAATTTTCAATCGATGGATGCATTTCTATTAAATCAAGACATTTCCGTTTTGGATTAATATGAATTGACTTATTCTCACGTTCTGACACAACTGACTTTTCTTAATTCATTGGTATTTCTCGAAATATCTAAGATTCTAAATTGATGATTGCAAGATAATCGTAGGCGTATCCGAGTTATTCATTTACATAGGTTATTACAAATATAGGGACATTTATGACTGACAACGTGATACTTTTTTCTTCCATAAATGTTTCTGTATCAGCCAATGAATATATTCTGTAATTATAATAATATTAATAACAATAATAATAATAATGATAATAATAATAATAAATTTGTCAAAACAGCAGTACAAACTGCGTATGACCACGTGGAGGACAATAAACTAAGTTACTCTCTGGAAGCAAGCTAGGGACCATCCCATCAATCCTAATCAAGGGTGCTAAGGTAGAGAGCGGATTGAAAACTTTCAGCAAACTCCTAAATAAGATAACAAAATATAATATAATAGAATATCAATAAATTTGTAATTTAACACAAAAAATTTATTTCCCAAGTACGTATTATTATCGAACTATAGATTATTCGGAAAATAGCGTTCATAAATCGTTAGTATTAAAGTAACACTAAATTCAAGATTTATTGTTTCAATAGATGTGTCCCCTAAACAAGAGCCTAGAGAACTTGTATTTTTTTTAATCCGCCGCCACCCGAAGGAAAACCGGAGAAAACCACGGACGTTGATGGGGCGAGGATATTCTTTATGTAGTTCGCCCGGAGAAAAACCCTGGCCAGGATATTCTTTATGCAGGTCGTCGCATAATACACATTTATTTACATATAATATATGTAATGTAATAGAGCAACAGTTCAACCATATAACAAATGAAGTATGCGCGACAAAAGAAAGTAGTACTACGACGCTTTCTACGTTGTTCAAGAATGAGTGACCTAAAATTGAGTTGCCGAATTTATTTCTCTGCCACCATGTTGGACGGGTGAAACCTCACAATTCGAATGATTGAACATCCAGAGGTTTAAGATCAGAACACAACAAGAGGGCAATGATGCACGCTTATAGTCCACTCGATCACGGCCTATTAAGGCGCCTCAATATCATAACCGCTTGACATTAGTGTTACGACCTAGGTTAATGGGCTCAATGGTTTTATTGTGGGAGGAAATGAGTGGAAACAAAATACATTCCACAACCTATTCCGTTAGTTGTCCCTTAACCCACAAGTGGAATTCGTAAAGCAAAAGACATTTTAGTAAAACGACGAGAATTTTATCCTACAAAAATGTATTAATAATTATAAATTTCATAAATTTATTGTCAAAAAACAGTACAGACTGCGTATGACCACGTGGAGGACAATAAACTAATTTACTCTCCGGAAGGAAGCAAGGGACCATCCCATCAATTCCGATCAAGGGCTCTAAGGCAGAGGCGGATTCAAAAATTTCAGCAAAAGTTCCTAGATAAGATAAAAAGTTAGCTGCGAGTTATAATACATATATAATGTCAATATGTTTGTAATTTAACGCAAATATGTTTGTAAATTTACATGTACAAGTTATTATCGAACTATAGATTATTCTGAGTATAGTGTTTAAAAATCATAAGAGTTGAAAAAACACTAAATTCACGATTTATTGGTAAAATAAACATGCCTATAGACAAAGACTAGATAACCTGTATAAGAAATCCGCCTCTACCCGAAGGAAAAACGGAGAAAAACCCCGGCCAGGATGGGGCTACAGAAGTAATGTACACACCCGTGCCAAAGATGAGTACACATAAAACTAAATTAATATGAATCACAAGACACAACAATCATGCAAGAAAATAGTTTTTGAAATTGTTATAAGTTATTTAAAAAGT